>CATIVE010000413.1:0-86388 GCA_949628195.1 Phasia obesa
TGAGATGAAAGAGTCGTCAGAAACACAATTTTTAAAGTATTAACAAAATGTTTCAGAAACAAATATTGCAAGTGTGGAACGAGACATAGAAAGACATACCTGACTTTAAAAAAGTAAATATGTATGGGAGTATAAAAAGCGATTTTTTGTTGACATTTGAACCCCATTTTGAACTCTTCTAGGTGTTTATACATGTTTGAGCAGAAGGGGATCGACATTTGCCAAGAAAATTTGATATACCGTCTTTAATGCTTTTCAATGCAGTCAGTTCGTTTGGGGAGAGATAAAGATCGAATTCAGCATTTTGCATGAGCTTCCTTATGTCAGGCCCGTTTAGGGTTTCAGAAGCGCGAATTCCTGCCCGGGAAACGGAAAATCACAATGGTACCAAAAAATTATAAAATATTACGCGTCCCGAATGCTTAACTCACACAATTTTAACAGAAAAGGATCCTTAAATGCTGTTTACTTGTTTGGGAAAGAATTTGAGTTATCTGAAGCTAGAAATATCGGAATCTGATTTATCATTATAAGGCCACGTTAACCATTAATTCCATCTCAGTAAAAAGTAAAAGGGTACTTTATATCGCTAGAAATATGAATATGCTAAATATATACATATAATAAAATAGTAACTCATTTCCGTGTGACTGTCTGTCTGCTATTCATTTGTGTTCGCATCACGTAAAAACTACCGGATGGATTTTAACAACATTTTGCAAGGAGGTACCTTAGCATCCTGGTTCCAATATAGCGTAATTTTTTTCCGCAAAAATATCCCACTTCCAAGAGAAAGTGGAGAAAAAGCAGTAAAAACGCAATTTCCGGTTTAAAACTGGGATATTTTAAACACTACTGCGTGACATTAGGCGCCAATTGAATAAAATTTGTATTTGATTTCTATTTTTATTTTGTGGAATTATAACGTTAATAAAATATTTCAAACACCTTTTACAGAGTTTTACAATAATTTTTAGAATTTTTTATAAATTTTAGAAGTTTATTCAGGAATAGGTACCTTTATATAAAGTAAAGACATAAACCATGAATGAAATCAAAAATACAAAAAATAACTATGTCTTGTATTTTAACGAAGTTTACAATATGGTGTATAGTTTACTTTATGGTGTTCGACAGCTGACACCATAATTCGAACCCATGTGAAAGAATTTTTAAGATTTGGCGCACCAGAGGGCGCAAAATTCATATAATTATGTGCCTTACTTATTAAAATAATTCTTAGTTTTGACTCTTTTTTAAAAACTGATGCACACATTTAAATTTTGGAAGCAGAAGAACGAAATTTGGTTTTTGTAGTAGATAACATCTTTAACAATAACAAGTTATTAGAAGATTTTGCTAATATTTTGTTAAAGTGACTTCTGGACGTAAAAAGTGATACTATTTATTCAAATTAAAATTGAAATAACTGTTAAGCTCGATGAAATATTAAACAAAAAAGAAAAAGACGATATTTTGTTTTTTTCCTGTTTTTGCCAGTTTGTTGTGTTTTCTAACAACATGGTCAAAAAAAGTTATGAATATTTTGCCGGAACTTTGAAAAAAATAAATTTGTTTAAAGTCCATCTTTGGGGTTCCTGAGAAGGAGGGACACCCTTGCATCAATCCGACCGCTTAATAGATGACCGATAGAAGTGTATCACTTGCAGAACCATAAGTTTTTGTCTAGCACTGGTTAGGCTTAAATTTTAATTTTTAATTATAAGATTTGTAGACTTATTGTTAGTTAAAATTTTTTGAACATACAATAAATAAAATAAAGCTTAAAAAAAATCTTTGGGGTTCCGTACCCATAGGGTAAAACCGTACCCCTATTGTTTTCGCTACAATGTCTGTCTGTCCGTCCACCTGTCAGCGCCTTTTATCTCTCAAACCGTAATAGGTAGACTCTTGAAATTTTCACAGATGTATAACTGTGGCTGCTATAGCAACAAATACTAAAACTTATAGAGTGTTCTAGACAGTGACAGTAATTAAAACTATGGTCGCTTTATAAGCAAATATACCAAATTAAATCTAAAAATTAAAGGGTGTTCCGATATTGATGTGATGCGCCAAAATTAGAGGGATAAAAATAAAGACTATTGAATGTCAAGAGGGAGACTCTTACTGTTCAAAAGTTAAGCTATTTTCACCAGTATCCGTCTTGTATGGGGACACCATTGAAGCCTCTGTCTATAACGGTTTCAAAGATAGGGGCACACAGATCAAATAACATCACCTATTCGGACACCCTTTAATTTACAATTTTAAATTAAAGACCTGTTGTTATAGGGGACTTGGCCACAAAGATTCGTTGTAAATTTCAATTATCTGTCTATCTATCAATAATTACTCATATCTTAAGTCTAAAAAAAGTAAATATACTTGTTTAGTCCAAACAGTTCTGGACAAAAAAAAATGTATGTTTTACGGTTACTGTAATTTGCGGGTTATCCCTCTGATGTACGGATGAGGGAAGCAGTGTCCCTCCTTCTTAGTCGAATGTAACCAGGTTCATTTAGTATGTTACGAGCCAGTGGATTCGGATAAGTTTCAAGCTTCTTTAAATACCTTATGGCAAGTTGCGCTATTTCTGCTTTAACTGATGGCATGTTTAGATCTTTATGGATGTTCGAGTTTTTTATATACCAAGGAGCAGATGTAATTATACGAAGAATCTTATTTTTGCGCCTTTGAATTTTTTCTACGTTGGTAGCTGAGGCAGTGCCCCATAATTGAATGCCATAACACCATATTGGTTTTAGAATTGACTTGTATAATAAAAGTTTGCCATCTAAAGCTAGAGTAGAATTTCTGTCAATTAGCCAGTTTATTTGGACTGCTTTCAACTTCATTTGTGTTAACTTTGTTGCTATGTGCCGTTTCCATGTAAGGCGCCGGTCAAGATGTATACCGAGATATTTCACGTCTGAGAGCTGATGTATCGTTTGGTTATTTATCCGAATAGGGAGCCAAGATTCTCTACGCAGTGTGAAAGTTATGTGAGTACATTTTTGTTCATTAACTTTAATTCTCCATTTCTTTAACCATTTTTAAAAATTAAATATATTTTTAAAAATTAAATATACCCTTGGCTTACGGGGAAAGTCAGTTTTAGCTTATATATTAGGCCTTCATGCCATACCTTATCGAATGCGTGAGAAACGTCGATAAAAAGCGCAGAACCGTATCTTATATCTTCAAATGTCTTCTTAACAACATTGACTAACCTGTGAGTTTGTTTGGGTTGGAATACATCCTTTGTCGCTTAGAATAGGGTTTAGCTTAGTTATTAACATCCTTTCAAACAGCTTTGACATATTTGACAAAAGGCTTATAGGTCTGTATGATTCAATTTTTGTGTGGTCTTTTCCTGGTTTAGGAATCATGGTAACCAAGGACACCTTCCACTCTGTGGGAAAGTAGTCAAGACGTAAAATGGCATTAAAAATAAAAATAACGATTCTGCGAGCTACACGGGGCAACTCAATTAACATCTTGTTACTGGTTTTATCAACGCCAGGGGCTTTTTTGGTGTTTAAATCCGTTATTGCCTTTTCAAAATCACCAAATTCAAATCTTATCGGTACTGCAGCACTAGCCTCGACAACTGGCAACTCAGGCGACTACAACGCTTAACATAAATTTTGGGGATCACGCCTAATAACTCCAAAAGGTCGTGTTTTGTTTGAAACAATTTTAAAACTGCATCTGAATGTGATATCGAGTGGACAACCCACCTATTGGCCTACTGATCGGCAAAAAATACCGGATGTTATTGATTTTGGCGTGATTAAGGGTATTCCGAGAGAAATGCTTAAAGTTGAAGCGTCATTTGAATTATCCTCAGATCATTCACCCACTATTGTCTATATATGGAACCAGCAAAATATTGTGTCGCCAACAACTTGCACAAGCATTAATTGGTTGAAATATAGAAAGTATCTCAGTACTCATTGTTTGGATAACATACCGCTAAGAACACCAGAAGACATGAACCAGAGTCTAATTTATTTTGATCAACACCTTAAATCAGCTGCCCAATATGCGACAGTAACCCGACATACAGCTAGATACAATAAAATTTATTCTGCAGATGTCGAGCGGCTCTTGACTGAAAAAAGAAAAATTCGAAGAGAGTGGCAATCACACAGATCTCCTGAACTGAAATTTAAACTTAAAGATTGCACGAAACGGCTGAGAGCTACTAGAGTCTCGAAGAGTAGCATCTCTAAAAAATTACTTGGAAGACCTCGACGCAACTGCACAATCAGATTATTCATTATGGCGTGTATGTAGAAAACTTGAAAGGCCAGTCGTACGTAAGCCTCCCCTGCGAACTTCTTGTGGAGAGTGGGCAAGAAATGATACCGAATAAGGCAATTTATTTGTTGAACATTTGAAAAAGGTTTTCACTCCAAATATGTGTACTGATATAGTTGAGTTGCCACCAGTAGAGACTAGTGCCGAAGTACCCCTAAGATTTGAATTTAGCGATATTGAAAGGGCAATAACGGATTTAAACACCAAAAAAGCCCGTGTTGTTGATAAAACAAGTAACAAGATCTTATTAGAGTTACCTCGTATAGGTCGCAGAATTAATATTTTTGTTTTTAATACCATATTACGTCTTGAGTACTTTCCCACAGAGTGGAAGGTCTCCTTGATTACTATGATTCCTAAACCATGGAAAGACCACATAAAAGTAGAATCATACAGACCTATAAGCCTTTTGTCAAACATGTCAAAGTTGTTTGAGCGAATTTTAATAAATAAGCTGAATCCAATTCTTAGCCCGAAAGGATGTATTCCGAAGCATAAATTCGGCTTCAGAAAACAACATAGTACGATCCAACAAACACACAGATTAGTAAATGTAATTAAAAAGGCATTTGAAGAAAAAAAATACTGTTCTGCGCTTTTTATCGTCGTTTCTCAAGCATTCGATAAGGTTTGGCACGAAGGCCTAATATTTAAGATAAAGCAGAACTTGCCCTAAAACTTGTATAAGCTTTTAAAAGATTATTTAACGAATCGCAAATTTTTACTAAAAGAAGGTGATTTTTTAAGCTCGCCATAACACATTGAAGCCAGAGTTCCCCAAGGTAGTATTTTGCGACCAATTTTATATTTACTGTACACATCAGATATGCCAATTAGCACCCTAGTCTACACATCAACATTTGAGGATGACACAGCTTTTTTTCGTATTGATGAAGTGCCCAAGTAGCATCTCAACTTTTACAAGACCACATACTCAATTTGGAAAAATGGCTATAAAAATGGTGAATAAAAGTTAATGAACAAAAATGTACTCACATAACTTTCACACTGCGTAGGGACTCATGCCCTCCTATTCGCATAAATAACCAAATAATACCATAGCTTTCAGACGTTAAATAACTGGGTATACATCTTGACCGTTGCCTTACTTGGAAAAGCCACATTGATTTCAAGTAAACACAAATGAAACTAAAAGCAGTATAACTAAATTGGCTTATTGGCAGAAACTCCACCCTGAGCTTAGATTGTAAACTTCTACTGTACAAGTCGATCCTCAAAGCTATTTGGTATTATGGGATTCAGTTAGCAATGTAGAAAAAAATCAAAGGCGCCAAAATAAAGTTCTTTGTATAATTACATCTGCTCCCTGGTATATAAAAAATTCGAACATGCACAAAAACCTAAACATGCCATCAGTTAACGCAGAAATATCGAAACACGCAGTCACATATCTAAAGAGGCTTGAATCTTATCCAAACCCTTTGGCGCGTAGCATACTGAATGAACCTGGTTACATTCGACTAAAAAGAAGAGATACTGCTTTTTTTGGCCGTACATTAGAGGGATGACCCGCAAATGATTGCAAAATTCGTGAAACAAACATTATTTTTGTCTAGCACTGGCTGGACTTAAAAAGTATATTTTATTTGAGACTTAAGATACGAGTAATTATTAATAAAAGCGTGGTTTGTTTGTTGGTGTTTTGTTGAAGCTTTAATATTCTGTAATATTATTCTATTAACATGCATAAATCTCATTATGTTTTGTAAAATTTTATTACTTATAGAGTATTTTTGGCTTCTCTAAAATTAGGAAAAAGGTTTCCTGATAATTTGGCCTGAGCAACCAGTGAAATACGTATAGGGACTAGCTCTTTTCCCCCAATAAATAAATTTCATTTTTATTATAAAACATTATGGGTAATTAGCATAATATTAAATAACGAGTAATTATTGTTAGTTAAAAAATAACGGAAAAAACGGAATTGATGACAAAAATGTAGTCAATTTAGATTTAAATAAAAACAAAAAAACTGAAAATAATTTGTGTTTAAACACTACGCCAGTATTACGTGCCCAATCTTGTTCGTCGCTTTTGATAAGCGATGACAATAAAATAACTACAAACAAGTCGCCTTTTCTACAAAGTGTTACCAAAACTAATATTGATAGTGTAAAACCCAAGACGCAAGTGGGAATGGACAGATACATTACGGTATTAAAAAGAGGTCGAAGCCCTAAATCTTCGCAGCTTGCACCAATGTCTAAAGTACATAAAGACAAGGGCTCTAATGGAATAAATTCCCATAATCGTTTTGCTATCTTAGATAGTGAAACAAGTGAACATAAAACGCCAATTAAGTCTTTCAAACCACCTCCAGTTTATTTAAGGGAGAAAAATTCGAACGACTTAATAAAAAAATTAATTACAATTATTGGCGAGAACTCATTTTATGTAATTCCCATCAAGCGTGGTAACATTGATGAGACAAAAATACAATTTATTGATGAAAGTAGTTATCGTAAAGCAGTAAGCGAGTTTGAAATCTGCAAAAATAACTTTTATACCTATCAGCTGAAGAGTAGCAAAGGTCTACAGGTAGTCATTAAAGGTGTAGATTCATACGTTGATCCAGCTGAAATAAGAGCCGGACTCCAAAAAGCAGGTTTTAAAATAAAAAGTGTAGATAATCTCCGTAATCGGGAACGTGTCCCCCAACCACTATTTCGCGTTGAACTGGAACCTGGAGATATCAGATTAAAGAAGAACGAAATTCACCCCATTTACAATCTGAAATACCTGTTACACAGTAAATTAACTGTAGAGGACCCGCATAAGCGTCCAGGACCTGTCCAGTGTCTAAATTGTCAAGAATATGGTCATACTAGGGCTTACTGTAAGTTGCCTCCGGTTTGCGTTATATGTGGCTAGCTACATTGTTCCGCCCAATGCGATAAAGCAAGGGATGATTCGAAAGTTAAAAAATGTAGCAATTGCGGTGGAAACCACACTGCTATCTACAGAGGCTGTCTAGTTTTTTCCATGGTAAGGAAAACCACGCAAAAACTAAGTACTCCTGCTAAGCACCAACAATATCGAGCAAATGCTCATTATCCTCAGTTAGCCCAACCAACAACATAACATATTTCATACGCTGATATGGTAAAAACCAATCATACTGCAGTACATAAAGCGACACCGACAACTAATTCTACTCCTAATTTGCAATCGCATCCTAAAGAACAAACACCATCTGGTAATTTTAATCGTCTCGAAGCAAGCATCGAGACATTAGTGCAGTCGATAAACAGCTTTATGAGCTCTATGAGCAGCATGATGCAAGAAATGGTTCGCATGCAATCTACTATGTTGCAGGTGTTACTTAACAAACCATGAACTGTTTAAAATTATGTTTCTGGAACGCAAACGGCTTGCGCCAACACAAAAATGAACTCGAGTACTTCCTTAAGAAGGAACAAATTGATGTCATGCTGGTTTCAGAGACTCACTTAACAACAAATAGCTTTTTTAAAATAAATGGCTATATCTTATATGACACCAAAGACCCCCGTGGCAGTGCATGTGGTGGTTCAGCAATACTAATAAATTTACTGTGTGATTTTTGTGAAGATTACCTACAAGCAACAAACATCTGCATTGAAGAATTTCATCAAAACTTAGTTATATCTTCGATTTATTCACCTCCTAGGTTTCAAATATAGTCAATACAGCGATTTCTTCAAATCACTAGGTCCCTGTTTCATAGCATCAGGCGACTACAACGCTAAACATACATTTTTGGGATCACGCCTAATAACTCCAAAAGGTCGCGTTTTGTTTGACACAATTTCAAAAATGCATCTGAATGTGATATCGAGTGGACAACCCACCTATTGGCCTACTGATCGAAAAAAAATACCTGATCGATTATCGATTTTGGCGTGATTAAGGGTATTCCGAGAGAAACGATTAAAGCTGAAGCGTCACTTGAATTATCCTCAGATCATTCACCCACTATCGTCTATATATGGGACAAACAAAACATCATATCAACAACGACTAGCACAAGCATTAATTGGTCGAAATATAGAAAGTATCTTAGTACTCATTGTTCGGAAAACATACCGCTAAGAACACCTGAAGACGTAGAGCGCAGTCTTATTGATTTTGGCCAAAACCTCAAATCAGCTGCCCAACATTCAACAATAACCCGACAATTAGCTAGATACAATCAAATTTATTCTGCAGATATCGAACGGCTCTTGGCTGAAAAAAGAAAAATTCGTAGAGAATGGCAATCACAGAGATCTCCTCAACTCAAAAGCAGACTTAAAGAGTGCACGAACCGGCTAAGAGACATGCTGGAATCTCGAAGAGTAACATCCCTGAAAACCTATTTGGGAGACCTAGACCCAGATTATTCGTTATGGCGTGCCTGTAGAAACCTTAAAAGGCCAGTCTTACGTAAGCCTCCCTTGCGAACTTCAGCTGGAGGCTGGGCAAGGAGTGATACCGAAAAAGGAAATTTATTTGCTGGACATTTAAAAAAGGTTTTTACCCCAAATATATCGACCGATATAGTTGAGTTGGCAGTTGTCGAGGCTAGTGCTGCAGTCCCGATAAGATTTGAATTTGGTGATCTTGAAAAGGCAATAACGGATTTGAACACCAAAAAAGCCCCTGGCGTTGATAAAACCAGTAACAAGATGTTAATTGAGTTGCCCCGTATAGCTCGCAGAATCGTTCTTTTTATTTTTAATGCCATTTTACGTCTTGACTACTTTCCCACAGAGTGGAAGGTGTCCTTGGTTACCATGATTCCTAAACCAGGAAAAGACCACACAAAAATTGAATCATACAGACCAATAAGCCTTTTGTCAAATATGTCAAAACTGTTTGAGAGGATGTTAATAACTAAGCTTAACCCTATTCTAAGCGACAAAGGATGTATTCCAAACCATCAATTCGGTTTCAGGAAAAAACATAGTACGATCGAACAAACTCACAGGTTAGTCAATGTTGTTAAGAAGACCTTTGAAGAGAGAAAATACTGCTCTGCGCTTTTCATCGACGTTTCTCAAGCATTTGATAAGGTATGGCATGAAGGCCTAATATATAAGCTAAAACTGAACTTGCCCGTAAACCTATATAAGCTGCTAGATAGTTATTTAACCGAACGAAAATTTATTGTAAAAGAAGGAGATTTTTTGAGCTCACCACAGCCAATCGAAGCCCGAGTTCCCCAAGGTAGTATATTGGGGCCCTTTTTATACTTATTGTATACTTCAGACATGCCAACTAGTAACCGAGTTCACACATCGACATTTGCTGACGACACAGCTTTTTTGTGCATTCACGAAAGACCCGAAGTAGCATCACGATATTTACAAGACCACATATTTAATTTAGAAAAATGGTTGGAGAAATGGAGAATAAAAGTTAATGAACAAAAATGTACTCACATAACCTTCACACTGCGTAGAGAATCTTGCCCCCCTATTCGGATATATAACCAAACGATACCTCAGCTTTCAGACGTCAAATATCTCGGCATACATCTTGACCGGCGCCTTACATGGAAACGCCACATAGAAACAAAGTTAACACAAATGAAGTTAAAAGCAGTCCAACTAAACTGGCTTATTGGCAGAAATTCTACTCTAGCTCTAGATTGCAAACTTTTATTATACAAGTCAATCCTAAAACCAATATGGTGTTATGGCATTCAATTATGGGGCACTGCCTCAGCTACCAACGTAGAAAAAATTCAAAGGCGCCAAAATAAGATTCTTCGTATAATTACATCTGCTCCTTGGTATATAAAAAACTCGAACATCCATAAAGATCTAAACGTGCCATCAGTTAAAGCAGAAATAGCGAAACTTGCCATAAGGTATTTAAAGAAGCTTGAAACTCATCCGAATCCACTGGCCCGTAACATACTATATGAACCTGGTTACATTCGACTAAGAAGGAGGGACACTGCTTCTCTCATCCGTACATCATAGGGATAACCCACAAATTACAGTAACCGTGAAACATACATTTTTTTTGTCCAGCACTGGTTGGACTTAACAAGTATATTTTTAGACTTAAGATATGAGTAATTATTGATAGTTCAATTATATTGAAGATACAATAAATAAAAATTGCGAAAAAAAATGTAATATTTTAATATGTCAACAGGTACATATGATTTAGAACACCTTTCTGAAATGCAAATAATAAATAAATATAAAAACTCTTTTATTCTGGATGTCGGAAGAAGGGCTAGAAGCAAAACGCAAAAATGTGAGAAAAGTACGGTTGGTCGCATAACCAAAAAAACTCGAATAGACACGTATAAGGATTTGATGACTAATTTATTAATATCCACGGATCCACTTATGTTTTCAAAAGGGAATATTAAGATTGAAATATGATTTTAAATATATTTATAAATATATAAAAAACAAAGTGTCGTTAATGAGGAAAGATTTGAAAGGATTTTTATAAAATAAATTGTGCGGTATCATGCGTGAAGAATTTTTTCTCACCGTGAGTATGCGTGACCGTGATTTAAAACAAGTCACATGCACTTCTGTACTAATAGGTATTCATAAGTCTCATGAAATTAGCATAATTTCTTATGATTTATTGCATTTTTTCATAAGGAACGTTTGACAGGATCAAAAGTCCTTTTTTCAAGAGCGATTATGATGGGTTTAATTCCCTATGATTTCAATTTTTAAATTCCCAACGCCGGCTGCTCCATCGCTCTCCAAACCATCACATTGCCACCTCCAAGGGCAGTGTTAGGTTTGCATCAGACTTTTGCACGCCCATCGCTTCCAAATAAGTTTAATTTGCTCTCGTATGAAAAAGAGCTGTTCTCCAAAACTCAGCGTCTTTTTTTTTATACTTATTTGCAAACTCTAGTCTAAGTCTACTGTTTTTTCACTTATGAGCGGCTTCTTTCTAGGAACTCTGCTTTTCTATCCTCGCAATGCTCTTTGTACATTTCTTGGATGTACATACTTGTTGTAGTTATTAGCGGTATCATCTGCAAGTTTAGGGGCATTTATTCTTCGATTCTTTTTCATTTGATGGATAACATTTTTGTAGAATATTTTTTTCACGCCATTTATCTTTTTAGGTGGTATTCTTACCATTTATTAGAATAAAAATGTCTTTATGCGGGAGAGTAAGAGAGTTAATATGTTTTACAAAAGTATTTACCATAACATTTTCTACAAAGTTGCTAAACATATACTACACTGTAAAATATTGCTTAAAATTAAGGATTAAATAGTGTCTAAATTTTTGTTGAAAAAAACTTGTTTTCTAATACTATATCGATTTTGCGGTTATATGCAAGAAAAAAAAACTGGAGTGGCCTAAACTCAACTTTAGCATACCAAATGGAAACAGATATTTGTATCGATATATTACATAAAGAATAAAAGTTCAAAGTATATTCAAAACGAAAAAAAAAATATTTTCGATTTGGGATGTTAGGTAAACTACCCCTTGCCCCTTCCCGATTATGACCAAAATTTATACAGCTCTCTATCTCCAGAAACCAAAGACACATACTGAATTTCATTTCGATATGTCTTACGGTATGACCTGTAGATCGTTTACAAAATTTGGGGCTAAGGAAACTACCCCTTGCCCCCTCCCGATTATGGCCAAAAACTTCATCTCCACATACCAAAGGCACATACTAAATTTCATTATCATATGTCAAACGGTATGACCTGCACCAACTCCACAAAAATAGTGGCATACACACCCACCCACCCACAGACATCATCGCGGAAATAGTCAAAATGGATTCAGGACACCTCTAAATTTATAAATCCGTCAAAATCCCGACCTCGATATTTTTCATGATTACTATACTTTACCTTATACTACGTATGGTAAAGTAAAAATTCTATAGTCTAATATGACACAAAAATGCTGTTAAAAGTGTTTATTTTTAAACAAATTATGCTTAAAATCAGCCCCATATGTCTAAAATTTAAAAAAAAAGCTGTCAAAGGAAGAAAAACTATTAAAAGTAAAATTGAAAGTATTTTATAAATAATAATAATAATTATTATTTTTTTCACAGACTTTGTGACTTTCAACAAATGAATTCCAATAAAACACAAATTCCGGATATAGGATTCGATACTTCAAAAACTTTAAAATTAGGTGGGTCGTAACTACAGCAATGTTTCCAACATCTGCTTTTGCGGATGTGAGTGCTCGAATTATCATCAACAATGCAAGATATTAGTAGTAGTATTGTCCTGTATAATACTCCAGACAGGCCGGCAAGCTGGCAGACCACTACATATCGATGCTCCCCAGAATTTAAAATGAAAACCCTAGGCGTATCTTCGAATGTACTTAAATATACCGCACAAAATCGGGTTCGCTGGCTATCGGCTCTTATTTGCGCCCAATGCTCCGATGGGAGTTGGATATTATAAAAATTGTTTTAATAAATGTAATTTAACATAAATACGTACATTTTTCTTGTGCATTTTTATTTGATGAACAATTTTGAAAATATATAAAAGGAAAAAATTAAACACAATTTGTGTAAAATAATTAAACATATTTTGTCCAAAATTTAACTGATGACAGGAAAGAGGATGCGACAAGATCAAAAATAGCAAACAGAATTTTAACTCACAAAAGGACAATAAAAAATTGTAAAAAGGAGAAATTCATCTTAAGCATTTATGAGGACACCAGAAAAATATTGCGACAACATAAACAAGAAATAGTTATCACAAAGGCAAACAAAGGTAACAAAACGGTTTTATTATACAGAATAAATTATGAAGCTGGAATGGAAAAGTTATTAGAGGACAAAAATACACACATGAAACTACGGATAGACCCAACAACAAAGTTACAGAAAACAAATAACACACTCATAATGGACCTATATAAGAAGGAATATATAAGTAAAATGGAAAAAATTAAATTAACATCGAACGCGGCAACAGCTCCCAGACTTTACGGGCTTCCAAAAATTCACAAGCCTGACACACCATTTCAACCAATCTCATCGCTACAAACTATCGAAATATATTGGAGATATTTTGAAAAATATAATATCCGAAGAATATAATATCATAAACTCGGTAGAACTAAAGGAAAAGCTAGACTCAATAACTCTGGATGACGATGAAATTTTAATATCATTAGACGTGGTATCATTATTTACAAATGTCCCTACACACCTAGCTATAAGCAATATTATGAAAAAATGGGGGTTGTTAAAAGAGCACACCAAAATACCAAGGACACAATTCCTGAGAATATTTAAGTTTTGCCTAATTGAAGAGAATTATTTTATGTATGGAAACAAGATTTACCATCAAATATATGGTATGCCAATGGGCAATCCACTATCCCCGACTATAGCAGATATTGTCCTAGACAGTTTACTCAAGCAGAGCATTGACGATCTTAAAGAGAAAAATATTCATATGTAGGTAATTGTAAAATATGTAGACGATTTATTTGCTATAATTAAACATCAGGACGAAGAAATAATACAGACAACATTTAACAATTACCACAACAAACTCAAATTCACAATCGAACGAGAAAAGGACAAGGCAATTCCATACCTAGATATGAAAATATCAAGAAAGGACAAGAAAATTTGCAATAATTGGTATATGAAACCAATAGCCTCGGGACGTTTAATTAACTTTAATTCAATACAACCCATGTACCAGAAAATTAACACTGTAACGAATCTAATTGACAAAGTTATGAAAATAAGTAATAAAAAATTTAAAACAGAAAATATTTTAAAACTAAAAGATGTATTAATGAAAAACAGTTTTCCAATGACACTAATAAATTCGCTGATAGAAAAAGTAACAAATAAAACAAATCTACGGGAAAAAGAAACGGACGAAACATCTGGCAACCCCAAAAAATATTATAGTCTACCATTTATTCCAAAATTAACTGAGAACAGAAAAATAAGAGAGGTAATAAGAGACAAAGAATTTATACTTACATATCCATCAAGCAAGACATTACAACATTTATTTACAAAAACAACCTGTGGTGAAGGGTATAATAACAAAAATAGAATGTAGTGAACAAAGTGATGTTGTATACCAAATTAAAGGCCGGGGGACATAGAATCCGTCATACGTTATACTTTAAAGCTCTCAATTGAAATCAAAGTAATAACAGAAGAGTTTGACACAATGAGTACTTTGTTGACGAATGTTAAATCAGAAAAGAAAACACGAGAAAAGCTTTTTTCTCAATTTTACTCTTTTAAATTATATTATTTTATTGTATTTTGTTTTATTTTTGCTTCCACTCAACACAAGAATTGAACTTTGAGAGAGAGCTTTGTTTCTCTCTATTTATAGCTTTCAACGTACGTCAAAAGTTAAAAGTTGCCCAACTTTCGTACTTTGCGTTGACGGAGACGTACTGATTGTGACAACACTCATCAGAAAAGCTGTATTTCAACTTTCTTGTGCGTTGAAAAAGGCGACGTATAACGTATGACGGATTCTATGTGATCCGGCCTTAAATGTGATGGCAAACCGAATGAGCAGTGCGGAAAAGTTTATATTGGTACGACGAAGAGAAATTTAGGCGTAAGAATTGATGAATATAGAGCTGATATTAAACAAGTAAAAGTGCTATTTTCGGCCGTGCCGAATCTTCTATACCCTTCACCAAGGTTATTTTTTTTAAAAATTTGATTGAAATTTTTTTTGTTAAATTTTGGACCTTTCTCCAATCTATATTGAGTTAGAATAGTCAGACTAAAAAAAAAATCCTTACAAAAAAAAATTTCCTCATATTTTAATTGCTCCTATTTATCAGTGGGTACCCTGTGGGTCCATTGGCTACCTCTATGTGTATTGCTTTCCATTAAGGTCACTAATACAAATCAAAGCAGAAAAACCCTACCAATCTAAGAACAAACAAAAATCGCCCCTCGCAGGGGGTTATTGATCCCCCGAGATCTGTATGCACTCCTTGCGATTTACCTGTCGCAGTCTAAAATTTATTTGAGAAAAAAGGGCAAAACAGAATCATTAAAGCTGAAAAAAATTTAAAAAAACCTGAAAAAAGTGAAAAAAATATAGGTGGGCGTGGTTTTTGGCCCGCAGCCTCCAAAGGAATGATCCGATGTTGCTGAATTGCAATACCAAAATTTTCGAAACTATGCCTGACAGATTGGTGTGCTTAAATTTTTTGTATCTCTTCTGGTGCCTTGGCAAATGACATTACCACACTAACACGGACAGACGGACAGACGGAAAGACAGACGGACATCGCTTAATCAACTTCTCTATGTATAAGGATCCAGAATATATATACTTTATGGGGTCGGAAATGAATATTGTAGAAATTACACACGGAATGACAAACTTATATATACCCTTTCCACCTGTGGTGAAGGGTATAAAAATATGTTACTCTATATACACACATACATACATATGTATATTCTTAATATTAAATATATGTTATGTTACAGTCATGATTTTCATTTTCAAAGAAATATTGAAATTTTTGTTTTAATTTTTCGAAAATTGTGTGTAAAAATTTTTTGTGAAATTTTATTCGAAAATTTTTTGGAAAATTTTTTAAAAAAAATTTTTTTCGAATATTTTTCTGTAAAATATCTTTTTGAAAATGCTTTGTAAATTTTTTTGTAAATATTTTTAAAAAAAATTTAAAAATTTTTTTAAAAATTTGATTGAAATTTTTTTGTTAAATTTTGGACCTTTCTCCAATCTATATTGAGTTAGAATGGTCAGACTAAAAAAAAATCCTTACAAAAAAAATTTCCTCATATTTTAATTGCTCCTATTTATCAGTGGGTACCCTGTGGGTCCATTGGCTACCTCTATGTGTATTGCTTTCTATTAAGGTCACTAATACAAATCAAAGCAGAAAAACCCTACCAATCTAAAAACAAACAAAAATCGCCCCTCGCAGGGGGTTATTGATCCCCCGAGATCTGTATGCATTCCTTGCGATCTACCTGTCGCAGTCTAATATTTATTTGAGAAAAAAAGGCAAAACAGAATCATTAAAGCTGAAAAAAATTAAAAAAAAACCTGAAAAAACGTGAAAAAATTAAGGTGGGCGTGGTTTTTCGCCCGCAGCCTCCAAAGGAATGATCCGATGTTGCTGAATTGCAATACCAAAATTTTCGAAACTATGCCTGACAGATTGGTGTGCTTAAATTTTTTGTATCTCTTCTGGTGCCTTGGCAAATGACATTACCACACTAACACGGACAGATGGACGGACGGACAGACGGACAGACGGATAGACGGACAGACGGATATCGCTTATTCAACTTCTCTATGTATAAGGATCCAGAATATATAGACTTTATGGGGTCGGAAATGAATATTGTAGAAATTACACACGGAATGACAAACTTATATATACCCTTTCCACCTGTGGTGAAGGGTATAAAAATATGTTACTCTATATCATGTAGCAAACAACTGGTGATTAACAATGATGTTTAGAAAAGTTTAGCTAGCATGCAAAAATTTTCCGGCCTCCATCTCGTCGGCAATTGGTGTGGGTTGTTTTTATTGTCACTAAACTGAAATTTCTTTACACCACAGATACTTTTATTTTATATTTGCATGCTTTGAGAGTGAAAAATTAATGAAGAAGAAAAAAAAAGAAGAAAAATTCAAAACACAAATCGTTGTTGACTATAGCGTGAGATTTTAGCACGCTAGTTCCCCTCCCTACCGTGACCATGTGAGGTTCAGCCGAAAAAATAATTTTTATACACATGATCCCTAACTAATATTATTTAACCTATTCTACTAGAATGTCCAGAAATCAGAAAGAAGAGATTTTAGTTTTCCATTGTTATTCACAATTTATTTATAAATTATTTCTATTAAAAATATAAAATAACATTTATAATAAATGTAAATTTAATTTTGATAAAAAAAATTCGCTCATTACATGCATTAAGAAAAATTAAGAAAAAATATAGTTAAACCAAATTAAAAAAAAAGATTAAAAAATCGCTTGATAGACATCACGCAAAAATGTAATTGTTATTCTGTTTTATAGTTTTCTTATTTGTTCAGTGTCAGACCAAAAAAAAGAGAGAAAGAAAAAAAATTTACGATAATTTAATAATAAATATAAAAATAAATTTTTTTTTTTTTTACTCAACCCGGGGTTGAACTCATGTTTTAGGGTTTTCAAGAGCACACCTTACTACCTAAGCCACGTCGCCAGCTTAAAAACATTTCATTATTTTTGGTTTTAATGGGCGACTAAACTTAACTTTAAATTCTTGATACCCCGTTATATGTATTCATTTCTTTTTTTTTTTTTTTTTGATTAATATTTTATACATTTTTTTCGAATAAGAGCATTAATGGTATTAATTAATATCTCATTCTTTTTTTGTTATTAATTTCACACTAAAATCTTATCTTAACTACAGGCGATATACACAGTTTTTCTCTTTTAATTGCAGATAAACATTAAACTTTATTCCAATCTATTAAAATAATTTCTATTAATGTTATTAGCATGGTCTGTTATTAACAGTGTTGCGAACATTGTTATTAACAGATTGCTCTTAACAGTTTATTCTTTATTGTATATTACATCGCTTGTAATTTTGATTTTTGTAAAACAATATGAAATATAAAAAAGAATTTAAAAAAATAGGTTGACTTACTTTAATGGATTCCGTGGAAAGATCTTTCTCCGGTTCCAGGTGAAGTGTTGGATAGCCAGATGAAGCTAGTGCAGGTTTTTAATAAATTTTGAACATTTTTGTGTGAAATTAATTATTTTGTGTTCTTACTTTTTACTTTTTCTTTACATTCCCCTTTTGCACTGACACTTTAAACAATTTATTTAGCAGATTTACTTTTGGAACTATTGAAAATAAAATTTTTGATAATTTTGAGGAATTTAAAACTAAAATAATTATTAAATTTTGTGGAACATGTAACACCAAATATACTCCGGTAAGTATTTATGATTTTGATTTTTTTTTTTTTTAAATAAATAAAATTTTTCCTGTTTTAGATAAGATTGAGGGCAATGACTATGCTGCAGAGGTCTCAATTTTAAACTTTGCGATGTCTTTCTTTGTGGCACTTGAAATTAAATACTTTTTCTTTCAATTTTTAAACAATCAACACTATCTTGAGAATACACTCCACTGGTTTTTTTTTCAATACGGATGAAAATGATGGGTACTGCTTTTATAACCAATCTTTTTGCAGGGTTTTCCGAGGGTTTTTCCGTAGCCAAAAGATGAAACGACTCCGGAATATTTAAGCAACCAACATACTATAAAAAAACTAATACACATGAGCAATTAGTGTTCTGTTTTTATGTGTACTCGTATATATTTGCCTGAGTTTAAATTTTATATTTACCTATATCAAAAATAAATTTTTTTTTAAAAGGAGGTGAATCCAATGAGATGGAGTGATTCCAAAGAGGTGGAGTGAATTCAAAGGCTTTCTTAAATCTTCAAAAGATTATTCTGCTTTTTCAAACAGTAATTTTTCCATTTGGGAACACAAAGAAAATATGGTTTTCCCCACAGATTTATATTTACGACTTGAAACTAAGATTTGTTTTATTGACTTTTAACGTGGCATCAGAGTGTATATTGAAAGAAGGATCCAGAACAATTTTCCCTTTTATACCACAAAGAATGTTGGAAAAAATACGCTAATTCAGCGTTTGACGAAGAACACTCGCAAAATATTCCATTTAACTCTAAGCCCTTTTACTACCATTTATTTGCCAAAATATTACAACCTTATTCACTGCCTTATCAAAAGGTCGTCATATGACATATTTATGTTCATGTTAATGTCAATCGGGTTGGGAAAATAAAACTTTTTAATAAAGAAATTAATATAGAAGAAAAAGGTTGTAGCCAAATTACATATGCATGATGTTTACATATACACATATACATATATATATATACATATACATCCCTTTGGATCTGATAAAAAAATAGGGTTAAATAAATAAAAAAAATTTGAAATAATATTAGTCGCAATTTAATGAAATATTGGAAATATTTTGCCTGAATCACAAGCGCTCTACATTTCCCCCCCGCCAAAATCAGGTTTGGGGGATGTGAAAACAAACCCAAAGCTGATACCGCTTGTGTTCTAAAAACTGTTGAGAAAAATTTAAGGTCTTAAATCTTTGGCATGGTAAACTCCAATTAACTTCCCATTTAAATCCTCTAGCTGGTAGTAACAATAACCTGTTTTCTTTCGTATTCTAGCCTTTAGAAATGGAGGTGCTAGTTTCGCGTTGTAACCTTTTCCTAAGTCACTTTGCCTGAAATTGCGTCGAAAGATTTCTTGACCGATTTTGTATTCAACTTCTCTTGAGCGTAGATTGTATGATTTTTCCATTCTCGCCTGCTGTCGTTCCATATTTTTCTTAGCTCGCTCGCGCATAATAGAAAACGAATCCTCGCGGTTAAACCTAACTGTTCTATCCTCGAGCATTTCTAGCTTACGTAAAAGGGAATATGATTTACCATTGGTAATCATATGCTGTCCGAATGCTAAGTAATAAGGGTTTGTTCCTACTGATGTATGCACTGCTGATCGTAATGCACAGCTAATGCTGCTTAGGTATTCATCCCAATTACTTTGATCCGTTTTTATATATGCCCTGACTGCTGAAAGAACTGAACGATTAACGCGTTCAGATGCATTGGCTTGGGGCGAGTAAACAGCGGTATAAGTATGGTTAATGCCATAATCCTGCAAAAGTTTGTTGAAATTATTGGATTTAAATTGAGCACCGTTGTCCGAAACAATGGACTCAGGAGTACCAAAAGTATGAAATAATTCCTCCATATATTTTGTGACTACATCGGTAGTAAACTTCTTAACGGCCTTTAAAAAACAAAACTTTGAAAAATGGTCTAGTACTATAAATATTCCTATATTTCCTGCCTTGGACCGTGGATATGGACCCAAAAAGTCGACGTACAGCTTTTGAAAGAATCGGAAAGTTTGTGAGGTTTTTCCCATTGGAGGTCTTGTTATAAAATTTGGATGTTTAGTACCCTTACATACCTCGCATGCATTTACGTAGTCCTTTACGTCATTTACTAAATTAGGCCAATAATAAAATCGTCTTATGCGTTCCAAAGTTTTTGTTATTCCACCATGAGCTGATACTGGACTATTATGAGCACGTTCTAGAAGTTCTGGAATCATATCTTTGGGTATCCAAAGCTTCCAAGCGAGATCGTCTTGTAGCTGTTCTCCTGTGCAGTGTTCAGTTCGCCTATACAAAAATCCATCTATAACTTTGAGGTCAGGTGTTTTATTTATATTTTTACTAACGCAATCTACTAATTTAAGATATTCCTCGCCTCTAAAATGTTTGGATTCTAGATCCACAAATAGACCAGAGTCATCTATTTCTGACAAATTTAAACCTATTATACCAGACAAGTCCTCAGTGTTTGTACGCGAAAGTGCATCTGGAACCACGTTTCTGCTACCCTTCCTATGCTCGATTTTAAAGTTAAAGCCTTGAAGTTTTAAAGCCCATCTTGCCAAGCGAGAGTTTAGATCTGTCTGGGACATGAGCCACTTAAGTGAAGCGTGATCGGTAATCACTGTGAACTCATGTCCTTCAACATATGCCCTAAATTTTTTTATGCTTAACATTGCTGCTAAACACTCTTGTTCGGTAACGGAATAATTGCGTTGGGCTTGGTTGAGTTTCTTTGACATAAATGCTACTGGAAACTCTTCACCTTCCACATTCTTTTGTACCAATACGCTTCCTATTCCAGTGTGGCTAGCATCACAGTGTATATAAAACGGCTGTGAAAAATCAGGACTATGCAACACTGGTGCTGTGGTTAAGATTTGCTTTAACTCTTCAAATGCATCTTGTGCTGCTTCATTCCAAATATATTTTCTTTTACTCTTTAAGAGGTCGGTTAAGGGTGCAGTTACAGAAGCGTAGTTCCTAATAAACTTTCTGTACCAGCCAGACATACCCAAAAATCGTCTGAGTTGACGCACAGACCTCGGTGCTGGAAATTCAAGTATTGCTGATATTTTATCAGGATCGGTCTGAATAACCCCGTTTCCTACCAAATGGCCAAGGTATCGGACTTCCTGTACACAAAATTTGGATTTTTCTACATTAATAGTCAGTCCTGCAGAACGAATGTGATTAGAAACGTCTCGCAATACTGCCAGATGTCGCTCAAACGTATCTGATACCACTAGAAGATCGTCCAGATAGACAAACACTTCCGTCCTCAAGTTCGCCGGTATCACCTTGTCCATAAGCCTTGACATTGTTTGAGGCGCATTGCAGAGGCCAAAAGGCATGACCTTGTAATGGTACAAGGGACGGCCAGGGACGGTAAATGCTGTCTTATCCTTCGACGATTTGTCTAGTGGTATTTGCCAGAACGCGTCCTTTAAGTCCAGGCTTGTAATATATTCTGCCTTAGGTAGTCGACTTAGAATCCCGTCAATGTTGGGCAAAGGATAAGCATCCTTTACGGTTACAGAGTTTACTTTCCTGCTGTCCAAGCAGAGGCGTACCTTACCAGGTTTACGGACAAGAACAATAGGAGAAGACCAAGCGCTGTCGGACTCCTCAATGACGTCATTTTCTAGCATACGATCTAGTTCGGCATAAATAAGTTTCTCCATTGCTGGAGAGACAGGAAAATGTCGTTGTTTTATGGGGGTTGCGTTACCAACATCTATTACGTGGGATATAACTGAAGTCCGTCCTAAACCTTCTTTAGCAAATGACGGAAAAGTATTTATGACCTGTTGAAGTTTTACTTTTTGTACCTCAGACAATGGACGTTGGTCTGTAATTGAAACATTTAAATGTTGTAAACTGGAATCTATTTCAGATAATAAGCCAGTAGGTAGCAAATCAAACGCATGCCAAAAATCAATTCCTAAATACAAATCTTGCGAGAGGTTTGGGACTATGTATAGTTTAATTCGTTTGGTTTTACTACGAAAAGTGACATTGGTTTCTAAATATCCACAAACTTTCTGCGATTTTCCATCAGCTGTTCTGACGAAAGAACAAATCTTTTTAATACTGTTTTCGGAATTCTGTATGTCTAAAGCAGCCTTTGCTCCCAAGCAACTTATGGACGCACCAGTATCTAACAAACCTACATAACGTTTACCAAAAATTTCGACATTGGCATATGGTCTAATATCATTCGGGTCATCAAATATTGTACTTAATAGTTTTTTCCGTGTGTGATTTACATTGGCCCAAAAGGTTTTCATCCGCTCAGCAGACCGTTTACGTTTAATGCTGGGGATAAGCTCGTTAAATATCTCTGCTCTTTTTGCATTATACTCAGCTAGACGAACATGAAAAGGTTTTATAAAGGTTAATTTGTGGTTATGTGAATAATTGTCTGACTGCGGCTTGATATATGGAGGTTTCATTATAGTAATAATAGTGTTATTAGAAAAATCAGGGTTTTGACAATTAACTACTGATTGCAAATCAGTGAGTTCATTATTTTTCTCGTTTAAATCATGGTTGTTGTTAAGAATTTGCTGTGATAAATTTTCCTGGTTTAATATTGGATTGCCACTTTTAGGTTCTGGTATGAAATTTATTCTGTACAGGTACTCGTCGATCTTGTCGGTTTGTGTGCACTTTTCTGTGCACTCGATCGCAAGTTTTTTGAACTATTGCATTTTGTGCAATTTGGTTTGTAAATATTTGGTATTCCACAACCATAACAAAATACCTGCCGGTCTTCAAGACAGTCTTGATATCGGTGTCCAACCTTTTGGCAGTTCCAACATATTAAAGATATAGCAGCTACCTCATCCTCGTCTACTGAAACTGCATCATCTTCTGTCAATTCGTGTATCTGGCGGCGTGAAATTATTGGTTTATTCAGCAACTGACGTCTTCCTATATCAAACATGAAAAATTCTCTTCTACGGCAAATATCACGCAAATGCGAAACGGAATATATGGGAAGATTTAAAATTTCATGTTGAATTTCTGGCAACAGATTTCTGCGAAGTATTTCCACTAAAACATTTTCCGCAAGAGGTGTTGAAAGACGGTCAGCAATATCTACTACAGCTTCATAAAAGGAGTCAAAATTTTCATTAGGCTTTTGCTTCCGATCGCGGATCATTTCGCGGAAATCCACATCGGTGCGGGAATCCTTATATTGATGACGCAAGGCAATACAAAGATCCGGCCATCGTATTTCATTAACCGACCGATGGTACCTCCAAAACCAATCTGTGGCCTTTGAATCAAATAAAGTTGAAATGTGCTTACAGAGAAGTTCAAAATTACCACTCAACGTTTGTGTAGTTAGAGCTTCAACACGATAAATAAAACTATCGACCGACATTCCCTTATGATCTCCTGAAAACCTAATTTTCCAATTGTGGATAATGTGACCTACTTTATCCGGTCTCAAAGAAGAACCAAATTTTGAAGCCTCAACAAAATTAGAATTCAAGTTTTCCTTGCCAGCTGAAACATTTTCATTACCTCCTACATTCGAAGGCAATCCTAACAGTTGATCAAGGGACTGCTGCCCTACAGACACTCGATTATCCAAGTCCGAATTAGCTACTACTTGTTTAGGCTGAAAAGTTTCCCCTCGAGGCGGATTCAGGCTCAGCCTTCTAAAACCAGATGCAATATTGTCTTCTATTATTTTGGTCAACTGGTGGCTGAGGGTAGTAAGCATTTCGACCTGCTGAGCTCCTACTGCAGCTGTGACTATATTTCTTATGTGTTCTCGTTGATCTTGGGGTGAACTAGCCGATATCAGGGAAGGGTTAGATTCTATTGTTCGCTCTACTCCAGATTTAGGCGTTGATGGAAAATTAGTAGCCCTATTGAAGTCTAACTCTTGAGCTCGCTGTGCCTGAGATCTGGTTATAATTGGGGGTGGAGGTAAAGTAGGACTGTTTACTGATGTGGTCGAGGTAGTAACTAGAGACAATTTACTATTACAAATTGGGCATACTTGTTTTGTCTTGGTGTATTTCTGGTAACAAGATTTATGGAAATAATGACTGCAAGTAGCCTTGCACAGGTAAGAGGAACTAGTAATAACATTAGTGCATACGCTACAGTTTTTTAGCATATTACCTGCATTAGGTAAATCCTCATCGCTTCTTGACATAGACATTTTAATTTAATTCGCAATTGTAAAAATAGTTTAGGTAATTGAAAGTACCTCGAAAAAAATCGGATCAATTTTGGAATTTTTCCTTTAATAAAAAAAATGAGCAAAAATAATTGGTTTAACTAAAAGGTATTAAAACCTAAATAAAATTTAAAAATAAGTTTCAAAATATTTAAAAAAAATATTTATTAAAAATATTTTTTTATAACTTCAAAAAAAAATTGTAAATGTATATTTAATTAAATAGTGTATCTAACAACACTTTTTATAAACAAAAATTAATTCGAAATAGTAAGCTTCAAAGAAGAAAATAATTTATTATTGTATGCAGGCATTCGATTTCTGGCACATTATTTTCGAGTAGGTTAAAAAAATAAAATTTTAGAGTCTTCAACATTCATATTGAGAAGTTAAAGTATAAGAAATAAAAAAAGACAAATAAATTTTTATATATTATAAAAGCTATATATTTCTATTAGCCGGTACGTATCTGGAATATTTCCAAATATGTAATTTCCAAGCTAATTAAATTCAACATAAAAAAATAAAGAGTTTACCGTTAATTAATATTAAGTTAACGGTCCAAATTTAGTAATAAATTTCCAAATTGTGGCACTTCCGGAAAACTAACAACAATTAACGATAAAACTGTATAACAGGAAACAAAAAGTTATAATGGCGGTTAACAGATGCAATTAGCATATATGTTATGTTTCCAGCCATTAAATTATTATGAGAGAAATTCAAATAAAATAGAACAGTGTAAAAAGAATATAAGTTAAAATATAATTGGGAGCCACACATAACTTGAATAAATTCAAAAGGTGATGATAAGGTTGTTAAAATAGTGTGGGCCCCACGTTGGGCGCCAAAAATAATTATATCTGTAGCAAACAACTGGTGATTAACAATGATGTTTAGAAAAGTTTAGCTAGCATGCAAAAATTTTCCGGCCTCCATCTCGTCGGCAATTGGTGTGGGTTGTTTTTATTGTCACTAAACTGAAATTTCTTTACACCACAGATACTTTTATTTTATATTTGCATGCTTTGAGAGTGAAAAATTAATGAAGAAGAAAAAAAAAGAAGAAAAATTCAAAACACAAATCGTTGTTGACTATAGCGTGAGATTTTAGCACGCTAGTTCCCCTCCCTACCGTGACCATGTGAGGTTCAGCCGAAAAAATAATTTTTATACACATGATCCCTAACTAATATTATTTAACCTATTCTACTAGAATGTCCAGAAATCAGAAAGAAGAGATTTTAGTTTTCCATTGTTATTCACAATTTATTTATAAATTATTTCTATTAAAAATATAAAATAACATTTATAATAAATGTAAATTTAATTTTGATAAAAAAAATTCGCTCATTACATGCATTAAGAAAAATTAAGAAAAAATATAGTTAAACCAAATTAAAAAAAAAGATTAAAAAATCGCTTGATAGACATCACGCAAAAATGTAATTGTTATTCTGTTTTATAGTTTTCTTATTTGTTCAGTGTCAGACCAAAAAAAAGAGAGAAAGAAAAAAAATTTACGATAATTTAATAATAAATATAAAAATAAATTTTTTTTTTTTTTACTCAACCCGGGGTTGAACTCATGTTTTAGGGTTTTCAAGAGCACACCTTACTACCTAAGCCACGTCGCCAGCTTAAAAACATTTCATTATTTTTGGTTTTAATGGGCGACTAAACTTAACTTTAAATTCTTGATACCCCGTTATATGTATTCATTTCTTTTTTTTTTTTTTTTTGATTAATATTTTATACATTTTTTTCGAATAAGAGCATTAATGGTATTAATTAATATCTCATTCTTTTTTTGTTATTAATTTCACACTAAAATCTTATCTTAACTACAGGCGATATACACAGTTTTTCTCTTTTAATTGCAGATAAACATTAAACTTTATTCCAATCTATTAAAATAATTTCTATTAATGTTATTAGCATGGTCTGTTATTAACAGTGTTGCGAACATTGTTATTAACAGATTGCTCTTAACAGTTTATTCTTTATTGTATATTACATCGCTTGTAATTTTGATTTTTGTAAAACAATATTAAATATAAAAAAGAATTTAAAAAAATAGGTTGACTTACTTTAATGGATTCCGTGGAAAGATCTTTCTCCGGTTCCAGGTGAAGTGTTGGATAGCCAGATGAAGCTAGTGCAGGTTTTTAATAAATTTTGAACATTTTTGTGTGAAATTAATTATTTTGTGTTCTTACTTTTTACTTTTTCTTTACATTCCCCTTTTGCACTGACACTTTAAACAATTTATTTAGCAGATTTACTTTTGGAACTATTGAAAATAAAATTTTTGATAATTTTGAGGAATTTAAAACTAAAATAATTATTAAATTTTGTGGAACATGTAACACCAAATATACTCCGGTAAGTATTTATGATTTTGATTTTTTTTTTTTTTTAAATAAATAAAATTTTTCCTGTTTTAGATAAGATTGAGGGCAATGACTATGCTGCAGAGGTCTCAATTTTAAACTTTGCGATGTCTTTCTTTGTGGCACTTGAAATTAAATACTTTTTCTTTCAATTTTTAAACAATCAACACTATCTTGAGAATACACTCCACTGGTTTTTTTTTCAATACGGATGAAAATGATGGGTACTGCTTTTATAACCAATCTTTTTGCAGGGTTTTCCGAGGGTTTTTCCGTAGCCAAAAGATGAAACGACTCCGGAATATTTAAGCAACCAACATACTATAAAAAAACTAATACACATGAGCAATTAGTGTTCTGTTTTTATGTGTACTCGTATATATTTGCCTGAGTTTAAATTTTATATTTACCTATATCAAAAATAAATTTTTTTTTAAAAGGAGGTGAATCCAATGAGATGGAGTGATTCCAAAGAGGTGGAGTGAATTCAAAGGCTTTCTTAAATCTTCAAAAGATTATTCTGCTTTTTCAAACAGTAATTTTTCCATTTGGGAACACAAAGAAAATATGGTTTTCCCCACAGATTTATATTTACGACTTGAAACTAAGATTTGTTTTATTGACTTTTAACGTGGCATCAGAGTGTATATTGAAAGAAGGATCCAGAACAATTTTCCCTTGTATACCACAAAGAATGTTGGAAAAAATACGCTAATTCAGCGTTTGACGAAGAACACTCGCAAAATATTCCATTTAACTCTAAGCCCTTTTACTACCATTTATTTGCCAAAATATTACAACCTTATTCACTGCCTTATCAAAAGGTCGTCATATGACATATTTATGTTCATGTTAATGTCAATCGGGTTGGGAAAATAAAACTTTTTAATAAAGAAATTAATATAGAAGAAAAAGGTTGTAGCCAAATTACATATGCATGATGTTTACATATACACATATACATATATATATATACATATACATCCCTTTGGATGTGATAAAAAAATAGGGTTAAATAAATAAAAAAAATTTGAAATAATATTAGTCGCAATTTAATGAAATATTGGAAATATTTTGCCTGAATCACAAGCGCTCTACAATCATACATACATATGTATATTCTTAATATTAAAAATATGTTATGTTACACTCATAATTTTAATTTTCAGAGAAATATTGAAATTTTTGTTTTAATTTTTCGAAAATTGAGTCTAAAAATTTTTTGTAAAAATATTTTTTTTTAAATTTTTTTGTGTAATTTTATTCGAAATTTTTTTGGAAAATTTTTAAAAAAAATTTTTTTTCGAATATTTTTCTGCAAAATATCTTTTTATTTTGAAAATGCTTTGTAAATTTTTTTGTAAATATATTTGAAAAATAAATTTAAAATTTTTTTTTAAAAATTTGATTGAAATTTTTTTGTTAAATTTAGGACCTATTTGCAGTCTATATTGAGTTAGAATGGTCAGACTAAAGCAAAAAAAAATCCTTACAAAAAAAAAATTTCTTCATATTGACACATGGGCGGTCCTTTTAACTGCTCCTATTTATCAGTGGGTACCCTGTGGGTCCATTGGCTACCTCTATGCGTATTGCTTTCTATTAAAGTCTCTAATACAAATCAAAGCAGAAAAACCCTACCAATCTAAAAACAAACAAAAATCGCCCCTCGCAGGGGGTTATTGATCCCCCGAGATCTGTATGCACTCCTTGCGGTGGGCGTGGTTTTTGGCCCGCAGCCTCCAAAGGAATGATCCGATGTTGCTGAATTGCAATACCAAAATTTTCGAAACTATGCCTGACAGATTGGTGTGCTTAAATTTTTTGTATCTCTTCTGGTGCCTTGGCAAATGACATTACCACACTAACACGGACAGACGGACAGACGGACAGACGGAAAGACAGACGGACATCGCTTAATCAACTTCTCTATGTATAAGGATCCAGAATATATATACTTTATGGGGTCGGAAATGAATATTGTAGAAATTACACACGGAATGACAAACTTATATATACCCTTTCCACCTGTGGTGAAGGGTATAAAAATATGTTACTCTATATACACACATACATACATATGTATATTCTTAATATTAAATATATGTTATGTTACAGTCATGATTTTCATTTTCAAAGAAATATTGAAATTTTTGTTTTAATTTTTCGAAAATTGTGTGTAAAAATTTTTTGTGAAATTTTATTCGAAAATTTTTTGGAAAATTTTTTAAAAAAAATTTTTTTCGAATATTTTTCTGTAAAATATCTTTTTGAAAATGCTTTGTAAATTTTTTTGTAAATATTTTTAAAAAAAATTTAAAAATTTTTTTAAAAATTTGATTGAAATTTTTTTGTTAAATTTTGGACCTTTCTCCAATCTATATTGAGTTAGAATGGTCAGACTAAAAAAAAATCCTTACAAAAAAAATTTCCTCATATTTTAATTGCTCCTATTTATCAGTGGGTACCCTGTGGGTCCATTGGCTACCTCTATGTGTATTGCTTTCTATTAAGGTCACTAATACAAATCAAAGCAGAAAAACCCTACCAATCTAAAAACAAACAAAAATCGCCCCTCGCAGGGGGTTATTGATCCCCCGAGATCTGTATGCATTCCTTGCGATCTACCTGTCGCAGTCTAATATTTATTTGAGAAAAAAAGGCAAAACAGAATCATTAAAGCTGAAAAAAATTAAAAAAAAACCTGAAAAAACGTGAAAAAATTAAGGTGGGCGTGGTTTTTCGCCCGCAGCCTCCAAAGGAATGATCCGATGTTGCTGAATTGCAATACCAAAATTTTCGAAACTATGCCTGACAGATTGGTGTGCTTAAATTTTTTGTATCTCTTCTGGTGCCTTGGCAAATGACATTACCACACTAACACGGACAGATGGACGGACGGACAGACGGACAGACGGACAGACGGATAGACGGACAGACGGATATCGCTTATTCAACTTCTCTATGTATAAGGATCCAGAATATATAGACTTTATGGGGTCGGAAATGAATATTGTAGAAATTACACACGGAATGACAAACTTATATATACCCTTTCCACCTGTGGTGAAGGGTATAAAAATATGTTACTCTATATCATACATACATATGTATATTCTTAATATTAAAAATATGTTATGTTACACTCATAATTTTAATTTTCAGAGAAATATTGAAATTTTTGTTTTAATTTTTCGAAAATTGAGTCTAAAAATTTTTTGTAAAAATATTTTTTTTTAAATTTTTTTGTGTAATTTTATTCGAAATTTTTTTGGAAAATTTTTAAAAAAAAATTTTTTTTCGAATATTTTTCTGCAAAATATCTTTTTATTTTGAAAATGCTTTGTAAATTTTTTTGTAAATATATTTGAAAAATAAATTTAAAATTTTTTTTTAAAAATTTGATTGAAATTTTTTTGTTAAATTTAGGACCTATTTGCAGTCTATATTGAGTTAGAATGGTCAGACTAAAGCAAAAAAAAATCCTTACAAAAAAAAAATTTCTTCATATTGACACATGGGCGGTCCTTTTAACTGCTCCTATTTATCAGTGGGTACCCTGTGGGTCCATTGGCTACCTCTATGCGTATTGCTTTCTATTAAAGTCTCTAATACAAATCAAAGCAGAAAAACCCTACCAATCTAAAAACAAACAAAAATCGCCCCTCGCAGGGGGTTATTGATCCCCCGAGATCTGTATGCACTCCTTGCGATCTACCTGTCGCAGTCTAATATTTATTTGACAAAAAAAGGCAACACAGAATCATTAAAGCCGAAAAAAATTAAAAAAAATGTAAAAAAAATAAAGGTGGGCGTGGTTTTTGGCCCGTAGCCTCCAAAGGAATGATCCGATGTTGCTGAATTGCAATACCAAAATTTTCGAAACTATGCCTGACAGATTGGTGTGCTTAAATTTTTTGTATCTCTTCTGGTGCCTTGGCAAATGACATTACCACACTAACACGGACAGACGGACGGGCGGACAGACGGACATGGCTTAATCAACTTCTCTATGTATAAGGATCCAGAATATATATACTTTATGGGGTCGGAAATGAATATTGTAGAAATTACACACGGAATGACAAACTTATATATACCCTTTCCACCTGTGGTGAAGGGTATAAAAATATGTTACTCTATATCATACATACATATGTATATTCTTAATATTAAAAATATGTTATGTTACACTCATAATTTTAATTTTCAGAGAAATATTGATATTTTTGTTTTAATTTTTCGAAAATTGAGTCTAAAAATTTTTTGTAAAAATATTTTTTTAAAAATTTTTTGTGTAATTGTATTCGAAAATTTTTTTGAAAATGTTTAAAAAAAAAATTTTTTCGAATATTTTTCTGTAAAATAACTTTTTGTTTTGAAAATGCTTTGTAAATTTTTTTGTAAATATTTTTGAAAAAAAATTTAAAAATTTTTTTTAAAAATTTTTTTTTTTTAAAATTTGATTGAAATTTTTTTGTTAAATTTAGGACCTATCTGCAGTCTATATTGAGTTAGAATTGTCAGACTAAAGCAAAAAAAAAAATCCTTACAAAAAAAAAATTTCTTCATATTGACACATGGGGGGTCCTTTTAACTGGTCCTATTTATCAGTGGGTACCCTGTGGGTCCATTGGCTACCTCTATGCGTATTGCTTTCTATTAAGGTCTCTAATACAAATCAAAGCAGAAAAACGCTACCAATCTAAAAACAAAGAAAAATCGCCCCTCGCAGGGGGTTATTGATCCCCCGAGATCTGTATGCAATCGCAGTCTAATATTTATTTGACAAAAAAAGGCAAAACAGAATCATTAAAGCCGAAAAAACTTAAAAAAAAACGTAAAAAAATATAGGTGGCCGTGGTTTTTGGCCCGTAGCCTCCAAAGGAATGATCCGATGTTGCTGAATTGCAATACCAAAATTTTCGAAACTATGCCTGACAGATTGGTGTGCTTAAATTTTTTGTATCTCTTCTGGTGCCTTGGCAAATGACATTACCACACTAACACGGACAGACGGACGGACAGACGGACAGACGGACATCGCTTAATCAACTTCTCTATGTATAAGGATCCAGAATATACATATATACTTTATGGGGTCGGAAATGAATATTGTAGAAATTACACACGGAATGACAAACTTATATATACCCTTTCCACCTGTGGTGAAGGGTATAAAAACTAAGCCAAACAATCGATAAAAAATGAAATAGTAGTCGTTTTCTAGGGATAAATAAAAATAGAAAACAAAAAAAAAACAAAGAGAGTGTAAAACACAAAAGCAAATACAGAATCTCCCAATTATATAAGTTCTGATAAAAATGAAAGTAATAGAAACAAAATCTATGTTTAGGTAAATAAAATCCAACAAAATTATAAATATGTGCATACTTATTAAGAGTTATACTTTTTGTTTTGTCATTACATATATTTAAATTTCCGCAGGCGTAAGCTTATATACAATATACATGAAACATACTTATGTATATACCATACTCATGTATACTTATAAATATTTGTTTCTTAAGAACCAATTAGATATCGTACGTGTAACAGTGTCAGCTTTTTATTATTTTCTTAATTGAAATGTATTTCAATTAATTTGTTTCTTATTAATTTACTTTATTAATAATAAATAGATGTGAAGCAATTTATGAACTGGCAGAATTGAAGCGTAAACAATTATGTATAGCAGTACTCTCAGTCAAATAATTATAAGTATGGAATTGATTTTCTCTGGGCCTTATGTTATACTACTGTTATGGTATACACAACGTGCAATTACAGTGGTGCCATAAGCGAAGCTTTACTATCAAACTAATCATCTGTCTATCCCTTCCTAAAGGAAGTAACACATTGAATATAGGCAATAATTGCCTGAGTGTTACTTCACTTTAAAAACAAAGTGCAGCGCAGTCGTTGGGACGGCCAATACAAGTGAAAACTAAGTAGCTTGTGATTAGTTTTTCCCACGATTTTTTATGAAATACAAAGCAAATGGATAATTTAAGTTTTCACATGTTTTATATATATATATATATATATATATATATATATACATACATACATACATACATACATACATACATTCATTCATACATATATACAAAAACATTATTATCAATATTTGTATTTTATTATTCTGTGAAAACTTTAATTACACAGGGCAACAGCAAAAATATGCTCGAGTAACTACTATATACATTTGATGTATCATGGCTACCTTAGTACAAAAATGGTAAAATTTTTAAATTCTATGGATAGATTTTTTTTTAAAAAATTTTTTTTTTAAATTGCAATTTTTTTGAGACGTTTCTTCAAATAATTAATGATAACTCAAAAACTACTAGTCCGATATTATTAAAATAAATTCAGAAAAATTAAGATTTGCATAGCCTTTAATTCGTCTATATATCGCGTTTCAATCGGATCAATAGTATCGGAGTTATAATAAAAAACTTAAGAAAAAAATATATTTTTTACGTAAAAATGGCAAAAATTTTCGTTTTAAAAAAATCATAAAAAATCGAAAACGGCAAAAAACTTCCAGATTCATTTTTTATCGCATAGCGACATATAATAGCAACAAAATGAGATATCGACCATAAAAATCGATTGATTTTTTTCGAATTTATTCACATTTTAGTGAATTCGCTCATTTTCACAAAATTTTAGTTTTTTGCTTGATATACGCATTATAGCGGGTTTTCAAATGTGTGAAAAACATAAATTTTCCAATTTCAAGGGGTGCATGTCGGATTAATGTTAGATTTGATGAGAAACTTCCACCCACAAAATTTTAGTCGAATTCGAAAACGTTAACACGTAGCGCATAGGCCCCAAATCTGAAAAAAAGCGTTTAAATCGAAAATAATTGACAAATTTTCAGTTTTTGCAAAATTAACGCTATTTATTTCCCCTTTTGCAAAAAAGTGGATCCTGGTCCTTAGGGCAAACACAATGAGATTTACAATAAGCTACATGTCTTTAAGTTTTCGAGTTATTACAATTTTCACTGGCCATTATATGTCCTTGAGAACTTGCCGAAGACAATTTACAAAAACATTTTACTTTTAAAATTTTTTATTTTTTTCTTTTTTAACAATAAAATATAAAATTTCGCTAAAATTGACTGATATCTTCCTAATACACAACGCAACAAAATAAAAAAAATTAGATGCTTTTGAAACCACTATACAATATCCAGGTACTGCCAGAGTGTTTTGGATGAATGAGAAATGTATGGCAAAACAAGTACGCGAAATACTGTTTTGGGCAAAACACGTATTTCTGTGGGACACGTGTTACTGTGGAAATACAGTATTGAATGTAGAAAATTGTTTGGAACAGATCTTTATGGCATTTTTATGATTTTCAGAATTAAAAAAAGTAAGCAATAAAGGAAAAGTTTTTTAATTTTTACGATTTCAGTGAAATCTGATAAACGATGAAATGCTCCTTTTCTGTTGGCTACCTGTCGCCCTTGCTTCATTTTGACAATTGCGGCGGCAAAGTAATAAACGTTCATAAATTTGCGTGCACGCCGAATTGGGTTTTTCCGCTGGCTACCTGTAAAGATTGATTTTTTGCATAGCATTCCTTAATGTTTTTTACGATTCTTGGGAATAGGTAAAAAATAGGACCACATTAAGGGTTGTTCGAAATTTTAGTATCATTATTTATAAGAGCTCCTTGAGCCATTTCTATTCATTCAACAAGTGTTTGCGGTAACAGAAGCATAATTGTCAATCAGCCATGAGCAAGAAAACTAGAACATTTTTATGTAAAAACAATCCGGACTCATTTTGTTATGTGTGCGGCCAATATATTAACGAAAAAAAAACGGAAATGCTTCTCAGCTTCATTTCAAAAGTCATATGAAGATTGCTTTAATATAAATCCGAAGAATTTTAACGAACATTGGACGCCGAGTACTATATGTACTTCATGTCGATTCAATTTAACTCTAAGCTCATCTAACAAAAAGTAAGTATAGGTTAATACATTTGGAATATTTTATAAAATTTTTAATTTTTTGTTATAAAAATTTTTCAGACCACACTGGGGAATTTCGAAGCCTATGCTATGGAGAGAAACAACGAATCATGAATCTGATTGCTATTTTTGTTTAACTACAAAAACCGGCTTTGGAAAACATTTGCGATGGTCTTACCCTACGAGGTCTGCTGATGGGTTTTAACTTGCAGTTCTACATTCACAGGAAATTATGGATGCACAAGATCAGGGACCAAGCTGTAGTCAAGTGCTTTCATCTTCACAAGGACACTCAACCTCAAGCATGTGTTCTCAATCAGGAAGTTCAGATCCAGAACTACCTATATCTATAAATGACGAGTTCATCCCACACAAAAATATCTCACCGAGACCATGGAATCAAGACCAGCTAAATGATGTAATAAGAGAACTTGGATTGTCAAAAGCATCTTCGGAATTACTTGCATCCCGGATGAAGGAATCAAATCTCATAACGGAGGAAACTAAAGTTTCGTATTACCGTACCCGAGAAAAAGGCTTACTTCACTATTTTGCAGAAGAGGACGATTTTGTCTGCTGCACGGATATTCCTGGTTTGATGACTGCCATGGGCTTACATAGATATGATTCAAGCGAATGGCGTTTATTTATTGACTCATCAAAACGCAGCTTGAAGTGTGTCCTTTTGCACAATGGAAATAAATTTCACTCCTTGCCAATCGCACATTCAACCAAGGTAAAAGAAGAATACTCTGTAATTGCATTGGTCATGAAGAAGATAAAGTATAATGAACATAACTGGGTAATTTGTGTTGATATTAAGATGGTAAATTTCCTATTAGGTCAACAAAGTGGCTATACCAAATACCCTTGTTTTTTATGTTTATGGGACAGCAGAGCTAAGTCAGAACACTGGAAGAGAAAACAATGGCCTTATAGGGAAACACTGGACCCAGGTATGAGGAATGTTATAAATGTACCTCTGGTGCCCCGAGATCGCATCATATTACCCCCTCTTCACATTAAACTTGGTCTGATGAAACAATTTGTTAAAGCACTTAACAAAGATGGTGAATGTTTCCAGTATATTTCAAGGAAGTTTAAAAGTTTGAGTATGGAAAAGCTGAGAGCAGGAATATTTGACGGCCCACAAATTCGCAAATTGGTCAAAGATACCGATTTTCTCAGTTCAATGTCAGAAATTGAGAAAAATGCATGGGATTCGTTTGTATGGGTTATTCAACATTTCTTAGGAAATAACAAGGATGATGATTATGTTGCGCACGTTGAAGAGATGTTAACTCACTTCCAGAATCTTGGATGCAACATGAGCATCAAGTTACATTACCTTCACAGTCACTTAGATCGTTTTCCTGAAAATCTAGGAGACTTAAGTGAGGAACAGGGCGAACGATTTCACCAAGATATTCGGACAATGGAGGAAAGATACCAGGGTCGCTGGGATGCACACATGATGGCAGATTTTTGCTGGAGTATTCAGAGCAACACTTCGTTATTCAATAATAGAAAATGTCATAAAAGAAAATTCCAAAGTTTGTAGTTTATAATATTTATTTATTTATTTCCTTATTTTATATGTTGTAATAAATTTAAATAATAAAATATAAAATAAAAGAAAATACATGAATAAAACAATGAAATGCATTTTCGATCTATTCCATCGATTTGACTTAGTTACATTTTTTTGTCAATTGCCTTCGGCAAGTAACTTGAAAACTGTTTAACCGATTTAAAAGATATGTAGCTTATTGTTAATCTCATTGTGTTTGCCCTAAGGACCAGGATCCACTTTTTTGCAAAAGGGGAAATAAATAGCGTTAATTTTGCAAAAACTGAAAATTTGTCAATTATTTTCGATTTAAACGCTTTTTTCAGATTTGGGGCCTATGCGCTACGTGTTAACGTTGTCGAATTCGACTAAAATTTTGTGGGTGGAAGTTTCTCATCAAATCTAACATTAATCCGACATGCACCCCTTGAAATTGGAAAATTTATGTTTTTCACACATTTGAAAACCCGCTATAATGCGTATATCAAGCAAAAAACTAAAATTTTGTGAAAATGAGCGAATTTACTAAATTGTGAATAAATTCGAAAAAAATCAATCGATTTTTATGGTCGATATCTCATTTTGTTGCTATTATATGTCGCTATGCGATAAAAAAATGAATCTGGAAGTTTTTTGCCGTTTTCGATTTTTTATGATTTTTTTAAAACGAAAATTTTTGCCATTTTTACGTAAAAAATATATTTTTTTCTTAAGTTTTTTATTATAACTCCGATACTATTGATCCGATTGAAACGCGATATATAGACGAATTAAAGGCTATGCAAATCTTAATTTTTCTGAATTTATTTTAATAATATCGGACTAGTAGTTTTTGAGTTATCATTAATTATTTGAAGAAACGTCTCAAAAAAATTGCAATTTAAAAAAAAAAAATTTTTAAAAAAAAATCTATCCATAGAATTTAAAAATTTTACCATTTTTGTACTAAGGTAGCCATGATACATCAAATGTATATAGTAGTTACTCGAGCATATTTTTGCTGTTGCCCTGTGTAATTATTTAAAAAGAATTTGGTAACTTTTTTGATGTTTTCTTAAATTTCTGTTTTTATTAATTTTGTTATCGTTTCCCTAAAAATATGGGAAAATTATAAATTTCTTTTATAAATTATACAAAAAAAGAGTAACACTCTTAGCACCTAAGTTAGCAACGCATCACTTAAAATCGTACATTTATTACTTCCAAGCGTTTTTATAAACTGTTAAAGTAGGACTTTATTGTAAAAACTGTTGTTATAGTGCCTTTTTTTAAAGTTGAATATTTAATGTAATTTCAGTTAAAAAACTATTAAAATGAGACAAACAAGTGAAAGTGGAAGAGAGTTGGTGGTTTTGCATTATAAAAACGGAAAATCGTTATCCAAAACATAGGAGGTTATAAATCGAAGTCGAAGTACCATCCAGTATATCATTAAAAGATATAAAAATCAAAAAAGAATTACCTATAAAATAAGAAAGAAAACGCTTTAATAAAAAGCTTAACCCTGCCGATGAGTGCTGGATAATTAGAATAATTTAAAACAATCCAAGAATTTCTGCCCCCCAAAAAAATAGCTAGCGAAATAAAAATTTATTTTCAAAAGGAGTTTAGCGTCTCTACTGTTCGTAGAACCCCACATAATCAAAATTATCATGTTCGAATTACAAGAAATAAACCGTACATAAATGAACGCAATAGACGTAAAAGACTTGCATTTGCAATGAATAATTAAAACTTTCAACAAACTATTGGAACAACGTTACTTTCATAGATAAGTAAAAATTTAATATATTTATTTTGAATGTAAAGATAACGGTATGAAGAAAACCGAACAAGAAAATGGACGTTAGAAATTTAAGACCTAGAGTGAAGCATGATGCAAATGGTTTGGCGATGTACATATGTATGTCAGCTAGTGATGTTGTCAGCTTAGTATTTATTATTTATAGAAGATAATATGAACAAATTCGATTATTTGAGAATATTAAAAGATAATTTAAAGCAAGCCGCCGAATAAATGGGTATTTTTTCCTTACCTTACCTTACCTTACATGAACGTCATTGAGCACCTGTGGCAAATTTTGGATAAACAAATCAGAGGGCACCCCATAGCTAACGTCCATGATTTTCCAAATGCTCCTTAGGAGGAATAGTGTAAAATCACTGTCGTGTGAAAAAACGAGTGAACTCGATGTCAATAGGGCTTAAGGCACTTAAAAGCAGCCAGGTATATCCAATTAAATTTTAAAAAGTTTTATATAAATATAAATAATTGTTTGACATACATTAATACAACTGTACGACTTTAAATGAAATGTTTTTTGTGATAAGTTTTTATTTGCGGTCATATTTTTAGAAATAAACTGAATTTCCGTAATTTTTTGCTTTTAACTAATGCGTTCTTGTTTGAACAAACAAAAATGAGCAAATAAATGTGCCTAGTGTGACCATGAAACAATTTCTAAAATGTTTTAAGAAAATTTAATTCAAACACGAACAACGAATTTTCAGGCAAACATTTGCCTAATTTGACCCTATCTTAAGAGTCTTCGAATTTGCTATGTATGTGTTAATTTAAAGACGAGATATGAAATTGGGTGTCGGTGATGGTAGGTGCGGTTGAAAAAGTACTCCCATATAAATAAGTAATTAATAATTGTGTCAAATTATTTTGTAAAAAAAAAATAATTATTGAAATGCTTTTTCAATATTTATAAATATTTGTTATTTTTGTGACCTAAATTGTTTTTAAGTTTTATAAGCTGTAAATACTAATATTAGTAGTCATTTGCGTTATTTTTTTTTTATTAAAACTGTGAAGTTTTCCCGGGAATGCGAATATTTTTTTCCCCCGTTTCTCGGGAAATGAAAAAGTCTGGGAAATCCCAAACCCTACGCCACAAACAAAACAGCCAATGTAATTCAAATTTTGTTTTATTTTTTGCCGCCACAAACACTTGTTATTGCCAACAACAGCATTGTCACATGAAAATTGATCTCGCTCTAAATTAAAAATATCAAATGTTATGCACACATACAAATAACATATGCTATTATTTAAAAGTGTTCACATGACGTATACAAATTCTATATGTGAAAAAGTGACATTCCATATGTCAAATACACACCGTGTGAGCACCACTTTAGCACATACTCAGAATCTTTCGCCAGATTACCTTCTTCATATTTGCGGGTGATGTGCTTTATCAAAGCGATCAGTTTGTTGTTCCACTCTTTGGTAGAATTTTCGATTCGCTAACACTCACGTCTTTTTTCTGCGTAATAGACGTTTTCCCTGCCGCACAGTGGTTTGAAAACGATTAACTTTGGACATACATAATTCGGTATCTCATGAACCACTGCACAGTGGGGCAGTATCAAAATATTTTGGAAATAATCTAGTCATTTATAAACCGCTAGGCCGATTGATCCAAAATTTGACATGAGCATAACAGAGGAGTATTTGAACTTAAGTTTTAAAGGTGGGTACCATACACCCTCTAGGGTTGGGGCTATGTGGTCTCAAATTTGGGAATCTCGCACCTGAAAATTCGTTGGATCAATCGGCTTAGCAGTTTATGAATGACTAGGTTATTTCCAAAATATTTTGATTCTGCCCGACTGAGCACTGAAGATATCTTATAATGCAACTTCTGTCGTTGCAATCTTTCTCGTTTCTTCTTTAATATTGCATTTGTGTTTATATCGTGCAATTTTTTTGCAGCAATTTGTTTACATTTTAAACTTAAAAATTAAAACTAGGAATGAGAGGACAAATAGAATTTCAAGAGTACTTGCATACGAGTACTCTTTTTAATTCCTCTCTCCCCTCTCCTTTTTGCTTACGTAATTTAAACTTACTTCAGTACAAGTAAATTTTGTTTAAACCATTTTAAGGAAATTTTTTTTTTGTAATTTTTTTTGTATCTTCAATATAATTGAACTATCAATAACCATGTAACCAGGTTCATTTAGTATGTTACGGGCCAGTATATTCGGATGAGTTTTAAGCTTCTTTAAATACCTTATGGCAAGTTTCGCTATTTCTGCTTTAACTGATGGCACGTTTAGATCTTTATGGATGTTCGAGTTTTTTATATACCAAGGAGCAGATGTAATTATACGAAGAATCTTATTTTGGCGCCTTTGCATTTTTTCTACGTTGCTAGCTGAGGCAGTGCCCCATAATTGAATGTCATAACACCAAATTGGTTTTAGAATTGACTTGTACAATAAAAGTTTGCAATCTAAAGCGAGAGTAAAATTTCTGCCAATAAGTCAGTTTAGTTGGACTGCTTTTAGCTTCATTTGTGTTAACTTTGATTCTATGTGACGTTTCCAAGTAACGCGCCGGTCAAGATGTATGCCGAGATATTTCACGTCTGAAACCTGTGGTATCGTTTGGTTATTTATGGGAATAGGGGGGCACGATTCAACCATTTCTTCAACCATTTTTCTAAATTGAATTGTGGTCTTTCGTGAATGCTTAAAAATGTCGATGTGTGAACTCGGTTGCTAGTTGGCATGTCTGAAGTATACAACAAGTATAAAAAGAGCCCCAATATACTACCTTGGGGAACTTCGGCTTCGATTGGCTAGAGTGAGTTCAAAAAATCTCCTTCTTTCACAACAAATTTTCGTTCGGTTAAATAAGTAACTAGCAGCTTCTATAGGTTTACGGGCAATTTCAGTTTTAGCTTATATATTAGGCTTTCATGCCATACCTTATCAAATGCTTGAGAAACGTCGATAAAAAGCGCAGAGCAGTATTTTCTCTCTTCAAATGTCTTCTTAACAACATTGACTAACCTGTGAGTTTGTTCGATCGTACTATGTTTTTTCCTGAAGCCGAATTGATGGTTTGGAATACATCCTTTGTCGCTTAGAATAGGGTTAAGCTTAGTTATTAACATCCTCTCAAACAGATTTGACAAATTTGACAACAGGCTTATAGTTCTGTTTGATTCAATTTTTGTGTGGTCTTTTCCTGGTTTAGGAATCATGGTAACCAAGGACACCTTCCACGTTGTGGGAAAGTACTCAAGTCGTAAAATGGCATTAAAAATCAAAATAATGATTTTTCGAGCTATACGGGGCAACTCAAATAACATCTTGTTACTGGTTTTATCAACGCCAGGGGCTTTTTGGTGTTTAAATGCTTTATTGCCTTTTCAACTTCACCAAATTCAAATCTTAGCGGTACTACAGCACTGGCCTTGACAATTGGCAACTCAACTATATAAGTCGATATATTTGGGGTAAAAACCCTTTTTAAATGTCCAGCAAATAAATTGCCTTTTTCGGTATCACTCCTTGCCCAGCCTCCAGATATAGTTCGCAAGGGAGGCTTACGGAAGGCTAGCCTTTTAAGGTTTCTACGAACACGCCATAATGAACAATCTGATTGAAAAGTTGCGTCTAGGTTTTCCAAATAGTTTTTCAGGGATGCTACTCTCCTAGATTCCAGCATCTCTCTTAGTCGGTTCGTGCATTATTTAATTCTGCTTTTGAGTTGAAGAGATATCTGTGATTACCATTGTCTACGAATTTTTCTTTTTCTTCAGCCAAGAGCCGTTCGACAATTTTAAGGAAATGTTAAAAAAAATTCCGTAATCGCATTTTAAATTTTTTTTTAATATTTACAAAACATTTTTAAAAAGAGACTATTACAGAAAATGTTCGAAAAAAATACCCAAAAAATTTTAGAAAAAAAATATCTAAAAATTTTACAAATAATTTTCGAAAAATTATAAAAAAATTTCAATATTTTTATATGAAAATGAAAATTATGAGTGTAACATAACATATTTTTAATATTAAGAATATACATCACCATACTTCACCACAGGTGGAAAGGGTATATCGTCGCGTTTCTTCTTAAACCACGATTTTTTCGAAATTGAAATTTTTTCGTTTTTATGGTAGAAAATAACAGTTGCCACCAGACTACATTCTCATCTGAACAAGTTTGTATGAAAAATAAAAAAGCCATTTCCAAAACCTCGTAAGCGGCCTACAACTGACATTTGCATGAAAAATATAATGGTTTTTATATTTGAAGTTGGAAATGTTAAAGTCTCAACCACTTAATTTTTTGTATTTGAGATTAAAAAGTTTCAGGCCAATTGGAGCATTTTTGGAAAAATTGTTTTTTTTTTTATATAAATAAAAATAAATAATAATTTACTCACAGAAATTGGCAATTTGCTGTTTGCGCCAAAACCACGTAAGCGACAGATTTGGCTACATTTAATTGTAAGTAACAAATTCTTAAAAAACAAGTTTCTATACCCTTCAGAGAGTTGCACAGCCACGCTTTGCAACAAAAAATATTGTTTTGAAACCCATATTAAAGGAGTTGTTTTTTTGTTTTCTGAAAAACGATTTCTTGGCTCTACGTGGTTTAAGAATAAACGCGACGATATATAAGTTTGTCATACCGTGTGTAATTTCTACAATATTAATTTCCAAACCGCATAAAGTATATATATTCGGGATCCTTATACATAGAGAAGTTGATTGAGCGATGTCCGTCTGTCCATCTGTGGGTATTTGGGTAGTAATGTCATTTTCCAAGGCACCAGAAGAGATACAAAAAATTTAAGCACACCAATCTGTCAGGCATAGTTTCTAAAATTTTCGGATTGCAATTCAGCGACAATCGATCATTCCTTTGGAAGCTGCGGACCAAAAACCACGCCCACCTATATTTTTTAACGTTTTTTTTTTTTAATTTTTTTCAGCTTTAATGATTCTGTTTTGTTTTTTTAATGATTCTGTTTTGTAAGGGACCCATGATGGGGTCAATGAGGAATTTTTTTGCTTTAGTCTGACCATTCTAACACAATATAGATTGCAGAAAGGTTCTAAATTTAAAAAAAATCAATAAAAATTAACAAAAAAAAATTAAATTAAAAAAAAATATTCACGGAGTAACTCCAAAACGACAAAAAAAATATTAAATAATTGCAAAAAGCTTTACAACACATTTTCAAAAAGATATTTTTACAGAAAATTTTTCGAAAAAATTTTTCTAAAAAATTATTGAGTAAAATTTTCAAAAAAATATTTTTACAATCAATTTTCGAAAAATTTAAAAAAAATATCAATATTTCTATGAGAATGAAAATCATGACTGTAACATAAACATATTTTTAATATTAAGAATATATGTATGCATATATTTATATATATATAGGACCATATTCATAAAAAATATTTTTGAATTATAAAAGGTTTATTGAACAAATTTTGTATGAAAATTTGTTTTATAAACCTTTCATAAAACAAAAATATTTTTTATGAATTTGGCCCATAGAATAACATATTTTTCTAAATGCGTTTGATTTTTAAATAGATGAGATCTCTGTTTTAAAACCTAGATGCATTAAACGTACTCGACATATCCAGTGCATAACTAAATTACCGATTAAGCTTATGTACTCGATATGTTGTAGTTTATTCATAATACGTTCTTATCTGAAACCTAAAAAAAGTTTACCATCTCTGTTTTATAAAAATTATCTTTGTTTTTTGACATACATATTAAAATAAATTATAATTTTTGTAACGAGTACGCATAATTTGAAAAGTTTGAATAGAAAAAAGGTTTCCAAAAGAGCTATGAAGTGGGATCAAGATGATAATGTTTTTTTATATAAAAAAATTTTTTGTTTTTAGAATGTGTTATCACAGTTAGTATTGGACAGGCTGGAAATAATTGAAAACGTATCCAAAGAATCCATTTAAAATTTTTCAGCTTTTTAAATTAACCAAAAAATTATTTTGGCAGTTGTTGAACTGACAGAAGTAAACTAATAGTTATAATAATGTGCTGTTTATGTAACCCAATTGAACAAAACGACTAGAAAATTTGGAATAGGAAAAACTTGAGTGGTTTTCATAAAATTTTCCTAGACGAATTGTTTAATTGGGTTACATAAACAGCACATAAGTATAATGAATAATCAAATGTATAGACACTGCACAACTTTTCATTATGAATTCGGCTGATAGACAACATCAGGATACCGACTACAAACTGTCAAAAATAAAATACACACGTTTATAAGTAAACGATTATTTTGAAGCCAGTATAATCACATGGCTACACGACCACCGTTGTAGCTGTCGTCAACTTAGGCTAATTTCCATTTTATTCAAAAAAGAAAATGTCACAAAGTTGTAAATTACAAATTCATATACAAACAAAAAGTTTTGGAGGAAATATTTATAATTTTTTGAAAAAGTTATTTAATTTTATAAAAGCAAAATAAGTATTTCTACAACAATGTCAGAGTTTACGATGTAGCTGTCGTCTTAAATTTCATTAAGTACCCAACGGAATTCGTTTTCATTTAGCTGCGTTGTTGCTGTCTTCTAAAGCATGAATAATAAGATTTTTCTCATATGACTTATTTTAATTTATGTAAAGAGTCAACAATATGGATAATGCTGTACATGTCTATATAAATAAAATCACCTTGGTGAATGGTATAGAAGATTCGGCACGGCCGAATATAGCATTTTTAATTGTTCTTGTTATATCAACGTTATTTATTTATACTAATAGTGTTATGATAACATTGAAAGCGATAATTTTGGTAATTTGTAAACACATCGTTGTAAATTTAGATTTACAGTATTGTGCCAACATTCGAAAGAAAAGGCGGATGACGGTAATTTGGCATTATTATTTTAACACTGTGACTATACTAGGTCTGTTCAGTAACTTTCCTAGCAAAAACTAGCAACGAGAGTGAAACAGAAATTTACATAATTACTCTCCTAAATATGAAAAAGTAAATGAACGCTTTACTAGCAAAAATTAGCAAGTAGACTACGGTGGCGTCAGGAAGGACTTAGAACTTGTACCGATTTGACCATCAAATAGTACCATTGTAAACATAATTTAACTTAAAGGGCAAACATAAAGTAATATACCATTGTTAGCCAGAAATGTCGCTTTAAAGAAGCTCAAACTGATAATAGTAATCTCAAAGAAACCATAGAAGTAAGTCAAACAATAAAAATAAAAGCACAGTAATTTAAATAAAATACTTGTTTAAAAAAATTGGATAGCTTTTGAAAGAATTTATGACGCATTTAAGCTTTAGATGTCAATATTTTTGTTAGTCAGTGCTAATAAACATTCTTATTTCAAAGAAATTTCTATAATATTAACATTAATAATATTCCAAAACACAAATATGTTTATTGTTCGAAATATATTAAAACCTGTACAATATCAATTTTAAAATCATAATTGTACTGAAAAAAGTACGATTGCAATTAATGTATCATCCCTGATTTGTTTACTGTTTATTATTTAAAAACAAAAAGACCTAAAATGAAAACCTAAATTTAAAAAGAAAAAACTAAATTTTAATGTTTGATATCCTCGCTAAATTAAAGAAAAACAATATAACAAAATTTTATCCACTTTTTTATTATTTACACTACTAAATACTAATATTTTCCTCAATATTGCAAAAATTTCTTTTTTTATACAATTTTTCCAAAATAATATTTTGAACACAAAATCCAGAACAGCTGTTTGACTAATTCTTGCTAGTAAAAATTGCGGATTGTCATTTTCTGCCTAGGAAATTTTCATACAAAATTTGTTTAATAAACCGAAAATATGCAAATTAATCACTTCGGTTAGCTGAAAAATTTATAATTGTGATTTGTATATACCGGTATCAAACAGGCAGGAGGTTTTGGACATCACGCTAGTTAGCACACATCATGCACTTTTAATCGAGAATTAGAAAGTCTCAGATGACTGCTCCTTCTCCTACCACCGTTATCTGGTCTTCGCTATTAGTAGGAAGAAGGTTTCGACCACAGTCTATAAAAATAGACGCAGAACGAATTGGGAGGAACAAAGCGTGTTTCTCACGAACGTTGTTGGGGCCTTCATTTACGTCATATTTTAGAATTTATTAATTTCAATTTGAAAATTTCAGATATTACTTGGTTTAAATTAAATTTGAATTAATTTCATATCTTTTGGATTCACTCTGTATTTAATTTCCAATATTCTCTATACTTGTTTCCAAAATTATTATATAGTTACAGTTTTAGAACTCTTGTACAGTATAAAAAAGCAAATAACAAATAAATGTTTGCAGTTCTTTTTATAACGTTTTGTCGAAAACAAGTTCGTTGTTCTTTTCGTCTTGCCCCTGTGCAATTGTCGTTCTCGTTAATTAAAAATTCATCTTAGTTATCTATAAATCATACATTTTTTGGCGCCCAACGTGGGGCAAGAAATAATTAAAAACAAATTAAATAAAATATAAAACAAAAACTAAATTTAAATCAATTTTCAGTGCGAATTTGTTGTGGAAAAATGAATATCATTAAATATAATTAAAAGAAAATTGTAATCGTCAAACTCCTTTCATCATATTCGTCGCTCAGTTTCATGAAAACAAACAAAAACAAAAAAAGAGAAATAATACTAAAAATCTCTTCGTCTTGTTATAAGTTAAAATTAACATATTAAGAGAACCGTTTAAAGCATACATATATTGAGATCATCGTTTTTCTTGTAAACTCACTCCCCTACAAAGGTTACTAAAGATCAAATCTCTTAATATGCCTGATTTAGAAGCTCTTCAAAAACAGCGGATAACATCAAAAGCAAATGTAACAAGAATTAAAAATTTAATTTCTTCCTCTATGTCTATTGCTGAATTGGAATGTCGTTTATCTCTTGTCGAAGCTTATTTTAAACAGCTTTTATCAATACAAACAAATATAGAGGAACTTAATCCAAAAGACACAGCAAGAATAGATATTGAAGATTTATGTATCAAAACAAAATCAAAAATTATTGAATTATTGGGTGATAATTACAAACGTCAAAGTTTCGATACATCAATTAGTGTTCCTTTTGCTACTCACAGCAAGCTGCCCAGTCTCGAATTGCCAAAATTTGATGGAAAATATTCGGCATACAAAAATTTCATATCTTCTTTTAAACAATTTGTCAATAACGACTCATCTTTATCCAAAATCGAAAAATTTAATCATTTATTGCATTGCTTGTCAGGGCAAGCATTGGATACTGTTCGTGCGTTCCAAATATCATCTGAAAACTACGAAAAAGCTTTACAGAGATTAGAAGATCGTTACGACAACAAAACACTTAAATTTATAGAACACATTCAAAACCTTTATGAATTACCAAATATAAATAAGTCAAGTGGAATACAGTTGCGCAGTTTGGTGGATAGTGCGTCAGCTATTTATAGTTCTTTGAAGTCATTGGGAACGACTGACGAAATATGTAGCGCTTTAATAATACATTTGACAAATCAGAAAACGAATGGCGATACCCAAATCAAATGGAGAGAAAATTTAGACTATGCAAAGTTACCATCATGGGATGGATACTGTAAGTATTTAGAGCGAAGATGTCAGTTCTTAGAGTCGTCTGAAAATTTTCCATCGTTCTCCGGTGCCAACACAAATTACCAAAAACGTCATATACAACGCAAAAAAATTATCGTTCAACTTTTCATGCTCAACAAAGATTGTGTTCCCTATGTAAGTGCGTAGATCATTGGCTAAGTGGTTGCCCAAAATTTAAAACATTGAGTAGTGAAGATCGTTTTAACACCGTTAAAAAATTGGGATTGTGCATAAATTGTTTGTCAGAGGGCCACATAATGTCTAAATGCTCATCAAAAAATAAATGTAAGACATGTAGTAAATCTCACCACACGATGCTTCATCGAAATACAACACAAAACAATGACTCATCGCCGCCGGATTCGACGGAGTAATTTTAGCTACAGCAGTTATTCTTGTTCGTGATTCTTCAGGTGAGTTTAAGTTATGTCGTGCTCTTTCGGACTCGTGTTCCCAAGTAAATCTTATTACAGAAAATTTTGCAAATGTTTTAAATTTACATAAACGAAAAACGTCTATCAAAATCGTTGGTGTCGGTTCTACGTCAACAAAAATCAAATTCGAAACAAGCACAACAAGTCGTTCTCGTTATAATAGTAAATACTACTCAATCAACTTTTATGTTACAAAACGTGTTTCTGGATACCAGCCAAATATGGATCTCGACATCAAACATTGGAATTTGCCTTCAAATATAGATTTGGCTGACGAACGTTTTAATAAATCTCAATCAATAGATATTTTGGTAGGAGCTGAAGCGTTTTTCGAAATCCTTGGTACGAAAAAGATTAAACTTGGAAATGATTTGCCTATTCTGCAAGAAACTAGCTTTGGCTACGTTGTGTCTGGAAGTTATAAAACATTGAGGAGTACACAAACAATTCAATCATATACTACAATAAAAAACAGTGATGAAACTTTGAATAAACAGTTGGAATTATTATGGTCTCTTGAGAAAATCTCACACCCCACAACAAAATATAATGTAGAACATCAAGCTTGCGAAACTAATTTTATCAGAAACGTTCAAATTCTAAATAATGGAAGAGTTCAAGTGATGCTTCCATTTAAAGACGACCCTTCAACTCTAGGTTCATCATATGAAATAGCCTTAAAAAGATTTCTATACCTAGAAAAACGTTTGTCATGTAATCCTAGCATAAAACAACAGTATGTACGGTTTATGAAAGAATACGAAGAATTGGAGCACATGACAAAAGTAGAGCCAAACCTTAAAATACCAAATTTTTATTTACCACACCAATATGTACTAAAACCCTCTAGTGAAAGCACTAAATTACGTGTTGTATTCGATGCATCGTCAAAAACTACATCAATGAAATCATTAAATGATATTTTATGCATCGGGCCTACGATCCAAGAGGACTTGTTTTTGTTGCTGATTCGATTCAGAATTTCAAAATACTCTTTAACAGCTGACATCACAAAGATGTACAGGATGGTAATTGTACATCCATCGCATCGCCCATTTCAACAAATTTTGTGGAGGTATAATGCACACCAACCGATATCTACTTATCAATTAAATACAGTAACATACGGAATGTCTTCTTCGCCATATCTTGCAATTCGTAGTTTGCAACTTCTTGCCGAAAAATATCAAAATATATATAAAGTTGGCTCTGAAGTAGTAAAAACACAGTTTTACGTTGATGACCTCCTAACTGGAGCTGATGATTTAGATTCTCTTAGCAAAATCAAAGATGAGACAACATTATTATTAAAACAAGGTGGGTTTGAATTGACAAAATTTAAGTCTAATAATCTTTTGCTACACTTGGAAGAAAATCAAGCAAAAAATATGAATATAAATGAACAAGCAATTACAAGTGCACTTGGGATTACATGGAATCCAAAAACAGACAATTTTCTATTTTCTTTTCAACCCAAAAAGCAATATGGTGTTGTAACAAAACGTGCTATTCTGTTTTTGGTTTCATCTATATTTGATCCAATGGGATTAGTTTCACCTATTGTGATTCAACCAAGAGTCTTATTGCAAGATTTATGGGTAACAAAGATCGATTGGTATACTGAAGTAAACGCAAAGGCCAAAGAGTCGTTTTTAAATTTTATAGAAGATCTCAAGACTTTACATATATTGAAAGTACCACGATACATACTACAACCTGCAGCTACATGGTTTCTGCGACGCGTCAACGCGTGCCTACGGATGCAAAAGTGTCACCAGTTTTCGAAAGGTTCAACCCTAAAACATTTTTGTGGTTAGATTCTAATATTGTGCTTTTGTGGATTAAAAAGCATTCATCCACTTTAGTGACGTTCGTCGGAAATCGAATATCTGATATTCAGGAGGAAACTTCAATTTGCACCTGGCGGCATGTTCCCACATCCAGCAATCCTGCTGATATTTTGTCACGCGGCTGCTCCGTTTCCGAGTTATCATCAATTTGGTATACCGGTCCACGATTTCTTCAAGAAACTCCAGAAAACTGGCCAAAAACTTTATTGCCGTTATATGACGATGAAGGTAATTTGATATTAAACTTTATAAATCGTACGAGTTCATACTCTAGGATATTACGTGTCATATGCTGGTTATTTAGATTACGCTATAAAACAAATCTAGTGAATTGAGTCCCGAGGAACTTCATCGAGCATTACTCTGTGCTGTTTACGTCACACAACAACATTATTTTCACGAAGAACTTCATATATTGAATAAAAATCAACAAATAAATATATTGAATAAAAATCAACAATAAAAAGTTAAGTCGCTTGGTTTATTTTTGAAAAACGTGAATGGATTTTCATTGATTAGAGTTGGAGGTCGATTGCAGAATGCAGAAATTCCCGAAAATCGTAAACACCCTTTTTTGCTTCCAAAAGATTGCAATTTGGTTAACGTTATAGTACGAGACATATAAAAAATTACCATGCAGGCCCAAAGGCACTTTTGGCTTTTGTGCGACAACATTTTTGGATAGTCGGCGCGCGAAATCTCATTCGAAAGACTGTACGTTCGTGTATCAGCTGTATACGCTACAAACAAAAACTATTACAGCAGGTAATGGGTGAATTGACAACCGAACGTGTTACTCCAGCAAGACCATTCGAAAGATGTGGAGTAGATTTTTGTGGCCCTATATACACATACCTAAAAATAAGAGGGAAACAGCCGTATAAGTGTTATGTGACAATTTTTGTGTGTTTTGTCACGAAGGCAGTACATATAGAGGCCGTATCCGATTTATCGTCAGAAGCCTTCATTGCTGCCTTGAAGCGTTTAATTGGTCGACGTGGCTTACCATCAAATATCTACTGTGACAACGCCACAAATTTCGTTGGTGCTAATGCACAACTACAAAAACTCAAGTCTTTTCATGGATAAGTCGTTCAAAAATGATATCAATAATTTTTGTTGTAAAAATTTTATTAATTTCAATTTTATCCCTCCCAGAGCACCACACTTTGGAGGTATTTGGGAGGCAGCAGTAAAGTCTGCCAAAGGTCATCTCTATCGCACGTTAGCTAATGCAAAGATGAACTATGAGGAACTTTCAACCACTCTAATAGAAATTGAAGCCATCATTAACTCTCGTCCAATTTCCTTTCAGTCGAGTGATCCCAATGACTTGGAAGCATTAACCCCAGGGCATTTTTTAATTGGTGCTCCCCTGAATTCCTTGCCTGAACAACATATAGAATGCCATGAAATAACTAATCTTTAGAGGTGGAAAAGAATAACGGCCGCTAAGCAACAATTTTGGAGAATGTGGTCGAGCGATTACTTAAACGAGATGATCCAAAAAAGTCGTTGATGTAATGCAAGTTCAAATATCAAATTAAATACACTTGTTCTCATACATGAAGACAATACACCGCCCATGAAGTGGGTACTTGGTCGAATCGTAGCTGCGTATCCTGGCAGAGACGGAAAAATGAGAGTGGCAGATGTTAAAACTACAAAAGGCGTTTTTCGAAGATCAATACACAAGTTAGCTGTCTTAGTCAACCCTTGAAAGACATACATACCTTTCAACGCCGCCGGAATATTGGGGCCTTCATTTACGTCATATTTTAGAATTTATTAATTTCAATTTGAAAATTTCAGATATTACTTGGTTTAAATTAAATTTGAATTAATTTCATATCTTTTGGATTCACTCTGTATTTAATTTCCAATATTCTCTATACTTGTTTCCAAAATTATTATATAGTTACAGTTTTAGAACTCTTGTACAGTATAAAAAAGCAAATAACAAATAAATGTTTGCAGTTCTTTTTATAACGTTTTGTCGAAAACAAGTTCGTTGTTCTTTTCGTCTTGCCCCTGTGCAATTGTCGTTCTCGTTAATTAAAAATTCATCTTAGTTATCTGTAAATCATACAAACGTAATTACGCATCCCCACGAAATTAGGGACACTAAGCATATTGAAGATGCTGTGAGAACAATCACAGATGCCTCTAAAGACGCAACTGATAGGTCATGTAAACCATCGGTCCAGCGCGTTAATCGAAAACCACCATGGTGGTCTAAAGAAATAGCCGAATCCCGCAAGATTTGCCGCAGGCTTTTCAACGAAGCAAAGAGGACAGGAAACTGGTCACTCTACAAATCTTCGATGAATAAGTTCAAAAATCAGGTCAGAAGCGCTAAACGTAAGTCATGGAAAGATTTTTGCAGTGGCATTGAAAATTTTTCTGAGACTAACAGACTGCGAAAAATACTGGCCAAACAAGCGCCTATTCCTGGATATATCCAAAAAGCAGACGGCACATGGGCAACCAGTGCACAAGAATCACTGGAAGTCCTTATGGAAACCCATTTTCCAGGATGTCAATCCATTACGGAACGGCAACACAATTCCGTCCAATCTAGCCTCGTACCTCATACCGTAATCAATGGGCTATAAAAAGTTTCCATCACTATAAGGCTCCAGGGCCGGATGGCATAATTCCCGCTGATCTTCAGAATAATCTGGATCTGGTAACACCATGGCTTTTAGCTATATATAAAGCCTGTCTATCCTGGTCTTACATTCCAGACCAATGGACAAGGTGTAATGTGATATTTATTCCCAAGGGAGGAAAAGTGTCACATGCGAGAGCAAAGGATTTCAGACCAATAAGTCTAACATCCTTTCTTCTCAAAACACTAGAAAGACTTATCGAAATCCACATAAGGATGACAATCGATAAGATTCTCCTTTCCCCGTCCCAGCATGCTTAAACAAAGGGCAAATCTGTTGAGACGGCGCTGCACTCGCTCGTGGGCTGCCTAGAGAAGTCCTTGGAGCATAAAAAATATACTATGGTGGCCTTCATGGATATTGAAGGAGCATTTAATAATATTAATCCGCTGGCAATAACTCAATCTCTCACGGAGGTTGGGGTTGACCATTCAATCCTCAGGTTCATAACAAATCTGTTAGGTTATAGGGAAATATCATCCTCATTTGGCTTAGCTAAAATCACCAAGATAGCAATAAGAGGCACCCCTCAAGGCGGGGTACTATCTCCGTTGCTTTGGAATATAGCAATTAATAAGCTATTAATAAAGTTGGATTCCATGTACTTCAAGACAATTGCATACGCTGATGATGTGGCGGTTGCAATTGCTGGAGCTCATGTTGATACAATGACACAAAGATTGGAAAAAGCATTCAGAGCAATCTGTTCCTGGGGGGATGAGAACGGACTAGGTGTGAATCCATCTAAAACGGAGCTTGTATTATTCTCAAGGAAATACAAGGTTCCTACCTTCAGACCACCTATATTAAATGGGGTAACACTAAATATATCTGATAGCGCGAAATATCTAGGCATAATATTAGATAGTAAACTCTCCTGGAAAATGAATGTTCAGGCTAGAGCGTCCAAAGCTATGACGGCAATATATGTATGTAAGAAAGCCATTGGCACGACCTGGGGGATGAGCCCAAGGAATGTAAATTGGCTGCTTGAAGCAGTAATCAAACCAATATTATTTTATGGTGCAACTGTCTAGTGGAGAGCACTAGATTTTAGGACAAACGTCTCTATTATAGAAAGGGTGTTGCGCACTATGGCGATCCTTATAACTGGAGCCATCAAGTCAACACCAACGAAGGCGCTTTTTGCAATACTTAACTGGTTACCGGTAGATCTACTGGCCAGGTATGTGGCACTAAGGACAGCTGTTAGACTAAATGTTGTAGGTGCATGGAACCATAGATCATGGGGACATGCCAACGAATGTTATTCCTGAGCTCTTAGACTACTGCACCCCGTCACCCTTCTTCACACGAAGATTCCACTTTGATTTGACGGAGGGATACTCTCTAACTCCCCGAACTTTACTGGTTTACACAGATGGTTCCAAAAGGGGAACGAGAGTGGGAGGTGGAGTCTATATAGAGGAGTTTGGAATTAGGATATGTTTCAGACTTCCGAATGACTGCAATGTCATACATGCAGAAATATCTGCTATTAAAAAGGCGGCTAACTGGCTAAAGTACCACAGGATATAAGACAGAGATATCTGGATTTGTACTGATAGTAAAGCCGCTATCATGTCCCTTATAGGTGTGTATAGCACATCAAATCTTGTCCTTGAATGCCGGACATCCTTAAATGAGATGGCGGATAATTCGACAGTCACCCTTAAATGGGTGAGGGGACATGGGACTAATCAAGGCAACTGTGCTGCCGATGAACTAGCCAAGAAGGGAACACTATTGCACAATGATGCCATAGACATCATTGTGGCGTTCCCCTCTCGGCTTGTTTACACCGCATCAACTTTGGCCTTCACAACATAGCTCAGGCCAGATGGTCCAATGAGTCGATTTGCTCGATCGCAAGGACAATCTGGCCCTCGATGGACCAAAAGAATACGGTCTCGCTATTTCGGCTGCAGAAAATGCAGATACGCGACTTAATAGCAATAGTCACTGGGCATTGCTTATTTGGAGCCCATGCAAGCAGGATGGGTATCCCCTATAATGACTTCTGTAGAAGTTTCCAGGATGAAGAAGAGGAGGAAACGGTTGAACACCTTCTCTGTCATTGCCCTGCATTAGAACACTGTCGCCTACAATACTTGGGACGACGATGTTTTGAAAGCCTCTCGTGTGTTTCATCATCTCTGGAACCATTTTAAGGAACTGTGGTTGGTTTTCTAACCATCTTCCAACTGAAGTGACATAGTTGCTCATCAACATATGTCAATAGTGCCTTCACGGCTAGCACCTTCCCTGTCTATGACCTTCTACCCACTTCTTTCTCTAATTTCTCACTTCTTTCTCTAATTTCTCAGTCTAACTTTGTATTCTATTTTCTCTGTCTATCCCTCCTCTTATCTGCAGGTATCACAAAGGGACCAACATAATGGACCCAAGTGAGCTATTGCATTCTCTTTCTCCTCCTCTATACAAGCTGCCTGGCTTACCCTAACCTAACCTATATACCGGGGAACCAAATGTTAACCAGCTAGTATAAAACGTTTTGACTTAAATTAAAACCTTATCAAATTAGATTAGAAGTTGAAATTTATATACATAAATTTCTTTTACACTTTGAATCAATAGTGGTTGCATTCGTAACAACTTCAATATACAATGTACGTACCCATGATATTAATCCCTACTGAAGTTGAGCTACTGCCTCCGGAATTGGTCTGTTGATTGGAATTGTTTTGAGCGGTCAAATTCAATGGATGTAGAGGATGTGTAGGATCTGTGTAATTAGTTAAATATGCTCCAAACTTGAGTTGAGCTTCAGTGCTGTCCATTACCGAGAACATCCAATCCCATGTGGGTTTTAAACATTTTTCAACAAATTCCTAAAAATAAATTTATTAATGTAATCAAATAAATTATTTTTACAGTTAAATAATAAAATTAAAGCAATTCTTTCGCAGAAGCTTGTCTCGTAATCAAACAATTTAATAATTTGGAAGTAAAAATATATGAGAAAGAAAAGAAAAAGATGTGTGTAAATAGTTCCTGAATGCCTAAAATATGTGTCTCTAAAATGCAATAAATGTTTAAAAAATTAATAAAAATAATTCCTCGAATTGAATTTAAAGATGTTGACGTAGAAAATGTTTTAAATTAAACCACTTTGCAATACATTCTGCTAGTATTTGATTTTTTCTTTATATAATAGTTAGAATAAAAAAACAACAGTTTTTTCGGGCAAATGTACTTCCTTCATACACAATTCCTATGATACCGACTGCCAAACATTCTGGAAGCACAAGTCCGTGAAACCACAGCGAGTCGTAAATTATACAAATACATACATATGTATATCTGCTTGATTTTATTATAAAATATTAAAATAAATATCAAAGATGAAAAGAAAAAAAAATATAAAACATAAAAAAGTAGTTTGGTATATAAAAACGTAATTGAAAAAATAGAGTGTTTTAACATGGAATCGCCAGCATTCTTTCCTTGAATCACTTCACTAACTCAAATTTATACTTTAATATTTTATTCTTCACAGACTATAACAAGCTAAATGAACATCGTAGAATACTGCTGACATCCGCGCAACGTACAGACCCGCTGGAGAAGTATAATTAGGAAGGTAGATGAGAAAAATATGCTCTAGGAAAGCTTATATGGGTTGATAATTCTCTTCGAGGTATGTACATACTTTGATCTATCTTTATATGTATATTAAATTATTTATATACTCTTTCAAATTTTAGATTTTTTTACAGCAGCAAGAAACGTTTGCATTTGAAAAAAGCGTTTGAAAAAATAGCGCGAAAAAATATATAAATATGTATGTTAAATTATGTATATATTATATGTATATGTACATTAATTTTAAAATTAATTTTAATAAATATTAAAATAATATAAAAAGTAATAAATCGATTTAGTCAGCTGTGAGGGGTATATTCATCAAGTTTAAGAAGTCAACGTTGATTAATCATAGTTGATTAATAAACAGCAGTAGAGTAAGCTCAGCAAGAGCATTTCTCAATTTCGAGAAAGAGATTTTATGGAAGGCATCCTCAATATCCATAAAGACGGACAATGCAGCGTCACTATTGAGAATTTCTCTTTCCACGACAAGTTCATGAAGAGCGGTATCTACTTATGGGCCTAACCGTCAACGTGTGGTTCACCAGGAAGTCGGCTAACACCCTCTTCATTGGGAAGAAAAACTACATTAGTTTACCTTCAAGCCACCGGGATATAACCCGTCGCTAGACAGGTTATGAATATTTCCTTAATCCGTTCTAGTAATTCCATACATTCCAGCCGCTTTAAATGGTGCAAAAGATAGAATTGCACATCTAACACCATTTAGAGTCCTTTCAGTCTCAGCCCGTCTTCTCTCACTCGCCCCCTACTAACAGGAGTGCACGAGTCATTAGAACTGAAGCTCCCATTAAAATGAAACTCTATAAGCGTCTGCAATGTCTCATCCACTGTCTCAGTCACTTGACCATCGGTTTTGCAAACGAGTCCAATCTTTGATACGGAGTCTTCTGTACTCTACATACTTCAGATGTAGAACGTATCGTTCTCTTCAGCTCTTTTTTTCTTAACATTATAATCGTCCCATGAGCTTTAGTCTCTCTCCCTCATATACCGCGTTCATTGTTTCCTTTCTTATGGATTCAATTTTTCCGTTCCACCAGGGTGACGGATCCTTCTCATCCACTACTGTCAAGGGACAAGCATATTCGAAAGCTAACTTAACTGAGGAATTTAAAAGCTCCACAGTACGCTCGATTTCGCCCGTGTTACGAGGTGCTCGGAATGGAGCACTTCCAATATGTTCCGAAAGATACTTCTTATAACTGATATGATCAGTATTCTTCGGTATTCTTGTGCGTCTGCTGACTATTCTCCGTCTTCTACCATACAGAACGTTGAACCGGTCATACATGGTTAGTGGTCATACATGGTTAGTCTGTCCGCGAACTTCCAATCCTTAACACTGTATAATATATTGACAAAGCACATCACGATCAGATCGATCACCTTCGTGAATCCACGAAGGTGGGCTCTACCCCCCTGTGTAGTACCAGCAGATCGCATCGTTCTACAAATTCCAACAAAAGTTGTCCTCTGTAGTTATCGGCTGCGCTGCCCCACACCGTTGTGCGAGTTAGCATCACAGCACATGACTAACGACATACCTTTCTTTCCTCTTCCAGAAACCTCCTGTGATGGATGTCGGCCTGGCGTCTCATAGGGAAGATACGCTGACGCAATAAGAAATGATCCCTGTTTAATTATGATTTTTCTATTTGAGTTAATACCTACTTAAATTTAATTTAGTACGTTTGAAGCCGTTCACAGTTTATGTAGATCCTTTTTTATACACCCTTGTGAGGGAGTTTCTAACGAGTGATTTTTTAAGAGCTTGAGAACTTTTTTTTTTAAAAAAAACGCATAAAATTTGCAAAATCTCATCGGTTCTTTATTTGAAACGTTAGATTGGTCCATGACATTTACTTTTTGAAGATAATTTCATTTAAATGTTGACCGCGGCTGCGTCTTAGGTGGTCCATTCGGAAAGTCCAATTTTGGGCAACTTTTTCGAGCATTTCGGCCGGAATAGCCCGAATTTCTTCGGAAATGTTGTCTTCCAAAGCTGGAATAGTTGCTGGCTTATTTCTGTAGACTTTAGACTTGACGTAGCCCCACAAAAAATAGTCTAAAGGCGTCAAATCGCATGATCTTGGTGGCCAACTTACCGGTCCATTTCTTGAGATGAATTGTTCTCCGAAGTTTTCCCTCAAAATGGCCATAGAATCGCGAGCTGTGTGGCATGTAGCGCCATCTTGTTGAAACCACATGTCAACCAAGTTCAGTTGTTCCATTTTTGGCAACAAAAAGTTTGTTAGCATCGAACGATAGCGATCGCCATTCACCGTAACGTTGCGTCCAACAGCATCTTTGAAAAAATACGGTCCAATGATTCCACCAGCGTACAAACCACACCAAACAGTGCATTTTTCGGGATGCATGGGCAGTTCTTGAACGGCTTCTGGTTGCTCTTCACTCCAAATGCGGCAATTTTGCTTATTTACGTAGCCATTCAACCAGAAATGAGCCTCATCGCTGAACAAAATTTGTCACATTTGAACATTTCGAACCGAACACTGATTTTGGTAATAAAATTCAATGATTTGCAAGCGTTGCTCGTTAGTAAGTCTATTCATGATGAAATGTCAAAGCATACTGAGCATCTTTCTCTTTGGCACCATGTCTGAAATCTCACGTGATCTGTCAAATACTAATGCATGAAAATCCTAACCTCAAAAAAATCACCCATTACATAGATTCTAACGAGTAAACCGTTAACGGTATCTTTTTAACCATTGCTCGCTGCCTATTTGGCTCCTTGTTAAGTTATATTTACTTAATTGTTGATTGTATCCCATTGCACAGTGGGGCAGAATCAAAATATTTTGGAAATAACATAGTCATTTATAAATGGCTTGGCCGATTGATCCAAAATTTGACATGAGCACAACAGAGGAGTATCTGAACTTATGTTTAAAAGGTGGGTAGTATACACCCTACAGGGGTGGCGCTATGTGGTCTCAAAGTTGGGAACCTCGCACCTGGAAATTTTTTTACAGCTTGCAAAGGTCTTGTCAATACCTACAAAATGGTATCTAAATTTGCATATATTAGTTCAAAATGATTGAGTTATAAGCTTTTTAAGAAATAAAATTTTTGATTTTTCGCTACCCTGGTCCAGTTTTTTCAAAATATTGAGTACAATTTTTACCAAATTTTTTAAAATTTTTTATCGTAGTTAGCGAGCCAATTTTAAAAAAATTTATCAAATTTTTGATAAATTTGAAGATTGTATCTTTACTGAGTTAAAAACTAGACGATTTTCAATTTTAAAAATCCAAAATTATTGCATTTTTATGTACTTTAGCCCAAAAAAAGGCCGTTAACGTTTTGTTTTTCATAGAAAAAAATTTTTTAAGGAATATATAAAAATTTTAAATTTTTGTGTAAGCTAACTATATGTGTGTACGCTTAAACAAATTTCATATAATATTGATCATCCTTGTAGAAGATGGAGGTTCCACAATATGACCTATTTTACATCGAAATTTTGATTTTAGCTTATATGTATATTTAAAGTGAATAAAAAAGCTAAAGCTTTGATCGAAGAAAGAAGACTGCAGTAATAAAGCTATATATGCCCTAAATTGTTTCTGAAAATATTTAATGAGCCCTAGTCCGTATGTAGACTTTATGGTCAAAAGATTAAAAAATTACAATTTTATGATTTTTGGTCCTTATTTTGGGGATTGTGGAATTCCTTTTTCTTAATATTGCAGATTTTTTGTAATTTGATTTTACTTGATCAACAACACATACACAGAAAATTTTATTTGATTGGCTTAATTAATAAAAATTTTATTGCATATTTAAAATTTTTACTTCCGTTAAATTTGCCCGTTTTTACCATAATTTTTCGAAATTTTCAGATATCAGCAACAAATTTTAAAATTTTGTTGTAATAATTAATTTTTTTATATATATGAATATAAATGATGAAATTTCCTATCAAACAAAAAAAAATTCACCTCAATATCATTTTTACGTTTAAAACTATGTGCTTTTAAATACGAGTATTCCCATACTTATCACGCTTTTATCAATTTATGTTACCATAACAGTACCATAACATTACATAAATCAGTAACATGAACTGATAAAAGCGTGATCTTGAGGCTCGGGCAATAAAGGGTGGCAGATCTAACCAAACATTGAAATCGTACGTTTGCATTTTTGTGTGATTTTCGACAAAGGCCATACATTTGGAAGCAACGTCAGATTTGTCCACAGATAGGTTTTTAGCGGCGTTTAATAGGTTTATTTTGAGGCGTGGTTGTCCAAGTACCATCTGTTCGGATAATGGTACTAATTTTGTTGGCGCCTCTCGAGAGTTAGAAAGAGAATTTAAAACATTTATATCGGAGTGTCGCGCTAGGATGTGCTGGACCTATGGGGTAAAAGGGCTTTCTTGGCGGTTTATCCCAGCGGGTGTCCCCCATATGGGAGGCTTATGGAAAGCGGGAGTTAAAAGTTTCAATCTTCATTTTCGCAAAGAGGCTTAGAACATTAAATATAACTTTGAAGAAATGTCTACCGTTCTCACAAGAATTGAAGCGTACCTGTATTCTCGACCGCTTTGCCTCATGAGTGAAAATCCTAGTGAACCTGTGGCTCTAACGCCAGGACATTTCTTGATAGGATCACCCTTACTAGCTCCGCCCGAACCATCTATTTTAGAGCCTCCTATAAGTATCTTCAATAGATACCGGAAAATAAAAGCACTAGCTCAACATTTTTGTCTCCGTTGGAAAGAAGAATATTTGCAAGGTCGCCACAAACGATATAAGTGGAAGTACCCCGGTCGTGATATTACGGTTAACGACTTAGTTGTTATTAGAAATGAACAACTAGCACCGACTTCCTGGAAACTAGGTAGAGTTATAAAAACTTATCCAGGAAATGATAATCACGTTCGCGTCGCCGACATACGTACCGAAAACGGAATTATTAAGCGACCAATCACAAAACTAGTCATTTTAACTAGTTAAATCTATTTAAAATTATATTTGCTAACCTTCGTTGTTTCCTAGTATCATGGTCTCCTTACCAACCATTTTTGAGGATGCTCTTCTTGAGGAATACGAGGAGGCAATGGAGGTAGAGGATCGAGAAGCCGTGTCGGACTCTTGTCCTGATCCCGGAACAACTTCTGCCGTCCTGTAAATGCCTGCACCGTCTGGTATTACTGTTGCTTTGGAAGCAACACCATTAGTTTAGGCGGCCTTCGAAGCTAGCCCACCATTATTTGTGGCAGCTTCCGAAGCCAGTCCCTTATTTATGTCGTCTGTAGCTTTTATAGCTACCTTGCCTACAGATCAGACCATTAAAACCGCGAAAAATTCTGATAAGATATCAGATGCCACGGGAACCTCGGGTTTGAAAATTATAGCGCCGAAATGTAGAGTATGCGGTTCCAGTCATCAACTTTCGTCGTGTATAAAATTCCGGTTTATGCCCTATGAAAAAAGATTGCGGATGGTTATATTGCATCGCTACTGCTCAAGGAGTTTATCGCTACACCACACGGCTCGTGACTGTGGTAGTAAGGGTAAGTACGGTAAATGCAAGGGGGAGCATAATTCGATGCTTCCCTCTTCGAACCGTTTCGCCTCAAAAGTTGAAAAGAATGCAAAAAATGTCGTCAATTTGCAGGTTTCTGATCCATAGGTTCCCCCTCGTGCTGTAATTGACCTCTGTTGCAGTATGAGTTATGTATGTGAGGATTTAATAAAATCAATGAAATTGCCAGTGTCCAATATGGACAATGACAAATTTTGTCGATTGAAGATTGTTTCTATACATGACTCATCTCAACAAGTTTTTTTTAACTGTAAAGGTTAGGCAAATGAAGGGGGTCAAAACGCCGGTTGTATCGGCTGGAATGCATTTGGCAGACCCGAATTTTAAGAAATCGGCTGGAATCGCACTTGTTATAGGCCCAGAAGTCGTGCCTCAAATTTTGAACGCTCGCATTTATTCGAACCCGGGATTTCCGTTGGCACAATACACCATATTTGGTTGGGTCATTTCTGGCCGATCTCCTTATTAGGGGATCAATTTTCATTCTATTTTTGAAAAAAAAAAAAAACAAAAAAATTATTTTTTTTTTCATATAAAAATAATTTAAAATTTTTTTTTATATATGCATTAGCATAACTTTAGTTTATGTCCAATATTGCAACAGAATATGATGTTGCAAGCTGGTCGGCAATGTTTAATTATGATTTTTCTATTTGAGTTAATACCTACTTAAATTTAATTAATAAAAAAAACAAAATACTGCAGGAAGCGAACAGGGGAAACCCTCTCCCGCCAACTGCAATTCTGTCCCAGCAAACCAACCTAACGTTGATGCTGTGGACAAAACCAACGAGGTACCACTCGACTATTCGGCTGGTACCTCTTCGGCCCGTGCTGGCTTAGTACCAGCAGAAACCCCTGCTTCGGGTGCCACGGCTACTGTCGTGGACAACCCAGCGGTAATTGTACCATCTGCACCTGTGGAAACCCCTACAGGCTCAGATGTGTTACGTCCCCCCGCCCAAACGGCTGTAAAAATTGCCCCTAAAGACCGCAAAAATACATCTAAGAGGGCCTTTATATAAGGGCGCGCCGCCCAACGTCTAGTCGACAGACTTGGCAACACGCCAGTCGAAAAACTAACCCCGGAGGAGAAATCCTCCCTATCTTGGGCAAAAACCCATCTGGCTGCTGCTGAAAGCTCCAAACCTGTTGCAGATGTAGAAAAACCATCTACATCCGCAGCGCCCAAAAGGCAACGATCGGGGGAGGAGAAGATACAGCAGCATAACCTACAACCGGACATCAAACGTCCAAAAACATTAATAAATCCATCATCCAGGGTCATAAATAGACCTTACAGTGAGGTTGCTAAGGATCCACTGATAAGGGCTATTATTGACAATAGCAACTGCGACAGGGCTATCTCTCGTGAGAAATCGGAGATGATCCGTCTCAAATTGCTGGAAAACTTTCTAAATGATGAAACCAGTCCAGCGCCTCAAAATGTAGACGCTGGCTGGTTTCAAGGTCACATTAAGCTGCTCTCATGTACAGGTGAGAGTTCAGCATTACAACTCAAACTGGTAATCACATCGTTAGGGGAAGTGTGGCCAGGTGCAAGATTGGATGCGGTCCCGGTCAGCGATATACCACGAAGGCCGAGATTCATCGCAATCATCCCCAGGGAACCACACAACCCTTCGACGATCCTGTCGATCATCCGGAGAGGAAATGCCGATCTACCGACCAGTGACTGGAAGGTAGTGAAGGTTTCCGAACCGGAAGGGTTGACTAGGAAGGCGGTGGTGGTTCTTAACAAAGAATCGTTGTCACCACTACGGAAGAGGCAAGGTAAGGTATTCTATGGTTACGATAGTATCAAGCTGAGCATCTACCGTGGTGATGACAAAGCCAACCCCGGCACCTCCTACAACCAATTGGAAGGGTCGCAATCTGATGATGTGGCTGACAGCAAAAGCCAACAACCACCAACAACAACTGCGGAGATATATGACACCGACCAGTGACTGGAAGGTAGTGAAGGTTTCCGAACCGGAAGGGTTGACTAGGAAGGCGGTGGTGGTTCTTAACAAAGAATCGTTGTCACCACTACGGAAGAGGCAAGGTAAGGTATTCTATGGTTACGATAGTATCAAGCTGAGCATCTACCGTGGTGATGACAAAGCCAACCCCGGCACCTCCTACAACCAATTGGAAGGGTCGCAATCTGATGATGTGGCTGACAGCAAAAGCCAACAACCACCAACAACAACTGCGGAGATATATGACACCGCGAGCTCAGTAGCCACGGAGGGTTCACAATCAGACTCAGGTCTGGTTGGCGAGCTCTTCGAGCGTCTGGGTGTTGCGGAGGATGACGAAGATGTGCTCCTGGACTCTGATCCGGAGGACATCGACGTCACTGTCATCTACGATCCAGACAGAGATGGTGAAGGTGATTCAGATCAACGTTCACCACTCTAAGGCAGCGTCCGCTGCATTAATTCTTCGTCTCGCAGATCGAGGCGAAGACCTCGCATTAATCCAGGAGCCATGGGTCAACAATGGCGTAATATGTGGACTTAATGCACAAGGCTACAAACTATTGTATGCAGCAACTTCAGGTAACAATAACAAAACTATCAGATCCTGTATTTTAGCAAAAGATCACCTTAATATCTTCATTCTATCTGATTATAGTGATGAAGATTCGGTGACTGCAGTGTGGGAAGAGGCAGAATCTGCGGTGTGGATAACCTCTGCATACATGCCGCATAACCAGGACGAACCTCCACCCAATAACTTGGTCAGGAAGATGGCCAGAGCTGCGAAGGCCAAAAACATCCCTACAATAATAGGGGCTGACGCAAATGCACATCACCATATTTGGGGTAGCTCCGATACCAACAACAGAGGTGAGTGTATCCTTGATTTTATATTAAATAATGATCTAGTAGTCGCAAATAGGGGTTCTGAACCTACTTTTGTTGTATTAAATAGACAGGAGGTGCTGGACATCACGCTTGTCAGCCTGCACCATGCATTTTTAATCGAAAATTGGAGTCTCTACAGACTGTTCTTTCTCCGATCATCGTTATCTTGTCTTTTCCATTGTTAGGAAGAATGCTAGGACCGTCGCTTACATCAATAGACGTAAGACGGATTGGGAGAAACAGAGAATGCTCCTTTCAAATATACTTAATCCTCCCATAATTATTCGGGATACTACGCTCATCGAAGATGCTGTGAATAGACTTACCAACGCATTTAGAGATGCAACGAATAAGTCCTGCAGACCGTCGATTCAGCGTTCGAATCGCAGAGAGATGGTGGTCAACGGAAATAGCGGAATCTCGTAAGATCTGCCGCAAACTTTTCAACGAGGCTAAGAGGACAGGGAACTGGTCACTCTACAAATCCTCTGTGAACAAATTTAAGAATCAAGTTAGGAGCGCAAAACGTGAATCTTGGAAAGACTTCTGCAGTGGCATTGAAAGTTTTTCTGAGGCTAGCAGATTGCGCAAAGTACTTGCCAAACAAGCGTCAATTCCCGGATATATTCAGAAATCAGACGGGAATTGGACCACCAGTGCACAGGAGTCACTGGAAGTCCTGATGGACACCCACTTCCCAGGATGTCGATCAACTTCGGGAGTACAATACAGTTCTACTCAAACAAGCCGGACACTGTACGCCGTGAACATAGACACGGATAGGTTGCACTGGGCGATTAAAAGCTTCCATCCTTGTAAGTCTCCGGGCCCGGATGGTATAATTCCTGCTGATCTACAAAACAACCTAGATCTGGTGACAACTTGGCTCCTACCGATATATAGAGCCTGTTTATCATTGTCCTATATCCCGGAACAATGGACTAAATGCAATGTGATATTTATTCCCAAAGGAGGGAAATCATCACACACGAAAGCAAAGGATTTTAGGCCAATCAGTCTAACATCCTTTTTGCTAGAGAGACTTATCGATATTCATATGAGAATGACAATCAACAGGCATCTTCTTTCGCCATCCCAACACGCTTATACGAAGGGCAAATCTGTTGAGACAGCATTACACTCGCTCGTGGGACATATTGAGAAGTCGCTAGAGCATAAAAACTACACTATGGTAGCCTTCATGGATATTGAAGAAGCGTTCAATAACATCGAACCGTTGGCAATAACTCTCGATCTCTAAGAGAGCTGGGGATTGACCAATCGATCATCAGGTTCATAACGCACCTGCTAAGTAACAGGACGATAACGTCTACATTTGGCTCAACGAGCATTTCCAAAATAGCGGGAAGGGGCACACCACAAGGTGGAGTATTGTCCCCACTACTATGGAATATAGCAATCATTAAGTTGCTCAAAGATCTGGACTGCATGAATTTTAAGACTGTCGCATACGCAGACGATGTAGCGGTGGCAGTATCAGGTGTCCATATTGATACTATCACACAAAGATTAGAGGCTGCACTCAAGATGATCTGCACCTGGACAGAACAGTGTAGACTGAGTGTAAACCCAGCCAAAACTGAACTTGTACTATTCTCAAGAAAATACAAGCTCCCACCCTTCAGGCTACCCGTATTGAGGGGAATACCACTAACTCTAGCACATAGTGCAAAGTATCTTGGCATAATCTTAGACAGTAAACTGTCCTGGAAAATTAACATCCAGGCTAGAGCGTCTAAAGCCATCACAGCAATATATGTGTGTAAAAAAGCCATAAGCAAGACTTGGGGAATGAACCCGAGAATTGCGAACTGGCTATTCGAAGCGGTAATCAAAACGACCTTATTTTATGGAATCATCGTCTGGTGTAAAGCACTGGATACTAGGGCAAATATCTCTATTATAGAGAAAGTATTGCGCAATATGGCGATCCTAATAACAGGAGCTATTAGGTCAACGCCGACGAAGGCACTTTTTGCTATGCTAAACTGGTTACCAGTAGACCAGCTATCCAGAAAGCTTGCACTAAGAACGGCCGTTAGACTGAATGTCACAGGTACATGGAACCATAGACTGTGGGGCCATGCCAGTATTCTGGGAATCACGAATATTATCCCTGGACTTATAGACTACTGCATCCCAAAACCCTTCTTCATGCGAAACTTCGATTTCGACATGACGGAGGGCCACTCACCAGCCCCTGGCTCACTCTGCGTGTTCACAGATGGCTCCAAAAGGGGGGTGGGGTCTATATAGAGGAATTTGGAATCAAGATGTGTTTCAGACTCCCAAATAAATGTAATGTTCTACAAGCAGAAATATCTGCTATCAAAAAAGCGGCAAACTGGCTAAGGTATCACAGAATATCGAATAGGGATATCTGGTTTTGTACCGACAGTAAAGCTGCCATTATGTCCCTAAAAGGTGTGTTCAGCACATCAAATCTCGTCCTGGAATGCCGGACATCCTTAAATACGATGGCGGAAAATTCCACGGTCACCCTTAAATGGGTGCGGGGACATGGGACTACCTTAGGCAACAATGTTGCTGACGAACTAGCAAAGAAGGGAACTCTGCTTCATGATGGCGCCATTGACGTCTATTGTGGCATTCCCCTCTCTGCATGCGGGCAACGAATAAACCGTGCTCTTTATGACCTGGCCGAGGCCAGATGGTCCGATGAGTCAACTTGTTTGACGGCAAGGACGATCTGGCCCTTACAGATCAGAAGAAGACGGATTCATTACTTCGGATGCCGAAAACACAACTGCGTGACTTTATATCTACGGTCACTGGGCATTGTCTATTCGGAGCCTATGCAAGAATGGGCCTCCCTTACAACGACTTTTGCAGAAGCTGCCAAGATGAGGAAGAGGAGGAAACGGTCGTTCACCTCCTCTGCCTATGCCCTGCACTGGAATACCAACGATTTCAAAATCTTGGACAACGGTATTTCGGGAGCCACTACTGGAACCAAGAAGAATTAATTCTTTTCTGAGGAGCTGCGGTTGGATCTCCAACCCACTCCCACTCGGCGAGGCATGAATACGCTTGTTTGCTGTCTCGGCCAACATGCTATCTATGGCGACCTCTTGACACTTCTATTTTCTTAACTTATCTCTCTCTTTTCTTTACCACCCCCCCATCTTACTTTTATTTCTTATTTCTCTCCACAGGTAACACAAAGGGACCAATACGTGGACCCAAGTGAGCTGTGTACTACAGCTGCCTGCTTAACCTAACCTAACCTAAATTTAATTTAGTACGTTTGAAGCCGTTCAGAGTTTATGTAGATCCTTTTTTTATACACCCTTGTGAGGTAGTTTCTACATAGATTCTAACGAGTAATCCGTTAACGGTATCTTTTTAACCATTGCTCACTGCCTATTCGGCTCCTTGTTAAATTATATTTACTTAATTGTTGTAAGGTTAAGGTGGTGGTAGCAGTGCCGAGAATCTGAATGGCTAGTTAGTGGTTAAAGAGGACTAGTCGTGAACAGCTCCCCTCCGGCGCCAGGGCACGGGCCGGTTGTAACTCCTTGCCTAGTCCATGTACGCCGTCACTGCATGGATGGTCCTTCTCTTTACGTGCATACTCGTGGGACCAAAATTGATAACATAAATTCTTCAAAAACAAACTCTAAAAAACTTATTGAGACGGACGCTGACTCTGTGGACAAACTGTCAGGGGGCGAATTTTCGCTCACGGACATACACAGAGTCATTGAAAGACAGGAGGGACAGCTTCGGACGCAACTCGAGGGAGTGGACGATCTGTTGGAACTGTCAAGAGATTCTTCTGTGGGGGGCGAGGCTGCCCGGAGGTTGGGGGTTTTGTCTCTGAGCTCCGACGAGGAGCTGACTACCGATAAGGTGTCAACTCAGGGTCGGAGTTTGGAGGCTGAACCTCCTGCCTCTGTGGTGCCTAGTGCACAGGGGGGTCTCTTGGGGGCTCATTTAGATCGGCCTTCTTGCTCGAGAAGCGTCATACGGCAGGTCGCTGTGGTGGGAGTCGGTATTCCATCACAGCCAGGTAAAGTCCGTACAAAAGAAGAAAAGGCGATGAGCGGCACGAGAGCCTCTTTGAACTATCTAACTAAGATGGCTAAAAGGGACTCTACGTCGTTCACTGCCAGGGAGAGGCATCTGCTCAGGAAGCACAGACAGAGTGTCGCAAAATTCGAAAGAATTTACGGACCAGTCCGTGCTCTCCTGGGCATATCCTATCCCATTGTACAGGAGACGAATGTCAGTGAAGCCCCGGTTTTGCCTAGTTTAGGTGATGGGGTGAAACAGGCAGGCGCCTCCTGTCCCAAGGAAAGGGTGTTGCATGTGGATGATGCCCCAAGTGTTTCCCGTAAGGGTACAGGGTCGTCATCGGCATGCACAACCCTTTCCGGTAATAGTAGGGTGGGAAAAGGTTCGCTTGCCAAAGGGCTCAAGTCTTCGGAACGAGCTCCTGAGGCTAAGCGTCCAGCGCCTTTTAAAAAATTCGAGGGGAGGGGTGATAATACCCAGCCGAGCCCGCCTAGGGCTCCCCATAAGGGGATAGCTAAGCGGATTAGGTCTGGTGACGATCAAGCCTCCACCTCGAAAAAAGCCAAGAAATCGACGAGCCAGGAAGGTAGTCTTCAGGCAGCTGTCATTGATCGGTCCGACCCTGATGGCAGGATAGGAACGGATCTATGGCGGCTGATCGAAGATAGGCTCCTCGATTATATATCGAAAGCTAGTGGTTGGTCGGAGAACATGGACTTTTAGGGCGCGGACTGGTCAAAGGGTGTCAAAGTTGTCAATTGCGGAAACAGGAAGACTTTTGAATTCCTAAGTTCTGCAGTTGGCAGATGCGGCGATCTTTGTCCAGAGGCGAAGCTGGAGGTTATATGTGCCTCGGAACTACCACTAAGGCCGATAGTGACGGTATGGATTCCACCCCCTGTGAAGCCGGTGGAGTCCATGCTGTCAATATTGGCCAACCAAAATAAAGGTCTCAACACGAACCAGTGGAAGCTGATAGCCTCACTGGCTTGTAAGGAGAATATGGGTAGGGACTTCCGGTTTGCTGTAGAGCAGGAGTCTCTAAAATTTCTAAAGACGAAGGAGGGTATCGTCACTTTCGGTTTAGGGCGAGTCAGATTTAGGATACCGAGATCTGATGAACCCAAGGAGTCTGCTAGTGGTGCAAATAAACCTGCACCACAGTGAAGCAGCCTCAGCCGAAATGACGTTATACCTCACGAAGTCGCAAGCAGACGTTGCTCTCATCCAGGAGCCCTGGATTAATAAAAACAGGGTCTGCGGACTGAGGCAGGCTACACCCTGTATGTCCCAAGTACAGAGGACAAGGTAAGAACCTGTATAATCGCCAAAAATGTGCTTAAATTAAAACTTCTTAATTCTTTCAGTTACGGCGATGTGAAGGCTGTCTGTGGAGAGGCTAAAGGTGGACAAAGTCTCATTCTAGCCTCGGTCTACATGCCCTATGAGGCCGATAACCCACCGGGCATGCTTGTAAAGGAGCTAACCAGGTATGTCAGTAGACGGAAAGCTAACCTAGTACTTGGCTGTGATGCCAATGCTCACCACAGTCAATGGGGAAGCAGTAACATCAACACCAGGGGTGAGTTGGTCTTTGATTTTATTACTACTAATAACCTTATTATAACTAACAAGGGTAATATTCCGACGTTTAGTAATAGGGTTAGGGAGGAAGTTATAGATATCACTTTGACCAACAACAGAGATCTAGTAATAGATTGGAGGGTTTCTACGGACTGCTCCTTTTCGGACCATAGTAGAATTTCCTTCAAACTGAACTTTAGTAAACCAAAGCGTAACCCTTATTTAAATCCCAGGAAAACAAATTGGGATCTATTCAGGGTTAATGTGGAGTCCAAGCTGGTTGATACTTCCTTATGTGGACAGTCACAAAGTGAAGTGGATGCAGTGGTGAATAAGGTGACACAAGTCTTTAGGGAGAGTTTTGAGCTGTCGTGTCCAAGAACCTTCCCGGGCAAAAGGGAACAGCCCTCCTGGTGGACCAAGGATCTAAAGGATCAAAGGTCAACGGTTAGAAGGCTCTTCAACAGGGCAAAACTCACGCGTAAGATTGCGGTCTGGGACAGCCATAGAATAGCTTTCAATAAGTACAAGGGATCTCTTAAGAGGGCGAAAAGGGACTCGTGGACTAAGTACTGCGAATCCATTGATTCGGTCAGCGAGTTATCAAGGTTTAGACGTATACTATCCAAGGACCCCAGGGAAATCGGATATATACAAAAGCTTGATGGCTCATGGACCGAATCTAGCTCTGAGACCCTGGAGCTACTTATGAACACGCACTTCCCGGGCTGTAGTGGGTTACGAGTCGATCATTCGGTTAGGGATTTGTACCCTAGATTGGTAGGGAGATCAGAGGTGGCGATCAAGGATTTAGTAACTGTGGACAAGGTTGCATGGGCGATTAATACCTTCGAGCCTTATAAATCAGCTGGCCCGGATGGTATTTTTCCGGCCATGATGCAAAACGTCCCGATACATATCTTGAGGCTGTTTGGGGACATCTTTAGGACGTGTTTAGCAAGAGGTGTTATACCCAATTGGTGGAGAGAAGTTCGGGTAATATTTATACCCAAGGCTGGTAAGGCAAGCCACTCGAAGCCAAAGGACTTCAGACCGATTAGCCTATCGTCTTTTCTGTTGAAAACGTTAGAGCGTGTTATCGATCTGCACCTAAGGAACACAATTGACACGCACGTCATTAGTGACGCTCAGCATGCTTACCTTAAGGGTAAATGAGTTGAGCGTGCGCTTCATAACGTGGTTAGGTATATTGAGCGCGGCTTACAGGATAAGGAATATACGTTAGCGGCGTTCTTAGATATTGAAGGTGCCTTCAACAATGTTACTTTGGAGGCTATTAGGGAATCCCTAGTAGATCTTAACATCCAGGACTTCATAGTGGAGTGGATTATCCGTATGCTTAGCAGTAGGATCATCAACTCGGAGCTAGGAGGCGGGTGTTTGCGAAAATTAGTCACTAGGGGTACGCCGCAGGGTGGGGTTCTATCACCACTACTATGGCTGTTAGTGGTGAATGTCATTTTGCGACAATTTGATACACAGGGAAGGAAAATTGTGGCCTACGCAGATGACGTGGTGTTATTGGTGAAAGGGAAATTTCTCTCCACTATCACAGAAGTCATGCAGGCTGCACTTGGGGAGCTCTCATCCTGGGCCTCGAGCAAAGGTTTGGGGGTCAATGGGGATAAAACTGTACTAGTTCTCTTCACCAGGAGATACAAAGTGGTTGGCTTCAAACCACCCAAAGTTAATGGTGTTGAGTTGAAACTAGCAAGCGAGGCTATATACCTAGGAGTTTATCTGGATAGTAAACTGGTCTGGAGCAGGAACATTCAGGAAAGACTTAAAAAGGGTCTAAATGCCTATTATGCCTGCAAGAACTCCATAGGGAAAACTTGGGGCCTACAACCAAAGGTTGTAAACTGGATTTATACATCGGTTGTTCGACCCATTGTTTCGTACGGATGCGCTGTTTGGTGGGAGGCTTTGAAAACGGAGTCACATAGGAAAACTCTTGCCAAGGTCAGAGGTGTGCTTCTATTGGCATCACAGGTGCTAGGAGAAGTACACCTCAAGCAGCTCTGGACATTATTCTGCACCTATTCCCTATTGAAAGGTTTGTGGTCGGAATGGCGGCGAGAAGTTTGTTTAGACTTTTTGAATCAGGGTTGGTGAAGTCGAGTAACATAGGACACACAAAGATTCTTCTTGAGGTTGGACTCAATGGACCAGTTCCGTTAACCCCTGGGCTAACGGGCTTCATGGTCAACGAGGTTGACTTCAGTAGGATCCCCTTGGTTGTATTTCCAAATAGGGAAGAAAGGTTGGGGTCTGATAAACTGTATGACGGGGTTGCGGTGTTCACAGATGGGTCATAAATGGAAACGGGCACCGGTGTTGGTGTTCACATCCTGGGAACCAGAACACGCATGTCTTACAGACTACCAGACGATTGTAGTGTGTTCCAGGCAGAGGTGTTGGCGATTTTAAAAGCCACAGAGCTGGTGTCTGGACATGTTGTAGAAGGGGAAGAGGTCACTCTGTACGTCGACAGCCAGGCGGCGCTTAAAGCCTTGAAAAGACACAAGGTCACATCTAGGCTGGTTGCTGATTGTAAAAAGGCTATCGATGCACTGTCGGACAAGTATAGGATTAGACTGTGTTGGGTCCCGGGCCATTGTAATGTTGAGGGCAACGAGATTGCTGACGAACTTGCGAGACTGGGCTCCGAAGGGGTAAATTCAATTAGGGTAGAATCGGTTAAGCCACCGATTAGTCACTACTACAGGATGATATCAGACTGGGTAGTCAGGAAAATCAACGTGTCTTGGGAAGTAAGGGGGGATTGCAGAGTGTCAAGGTCAATCTGGCCTAGACTGCACGCTGCGAAACCCGAGATACTTCTAGGTCTAGACAAGAAGGTTTTAAGAGCCGTGATAAGGTTGATCACAGGTCATTGCGCCATTAGGGCAATGGCTAGAAACTGGGACGTCGGCACACCAGATTTCTGTAGGTTGTGCGAGGATGAGGAGGAGCTGGAAACTGTTGAGCACATCGTGTGTCACTGCCCGGTATTACAAAGCCGCAGACTTAGATGGCTAGGTAATAGATTTATCGAGGGTCTCTTCGACATCGCGCGGTGTAAAATCGAGGATGTCGTCGGCTTCATCAAGGAAATCGGATGACTGAGTGATAGGTGGCAGGAAGCATAATAAGGCTCTCTTTTTCCCCATAATTTTCTTAGTTTTGTTGTAGTTTAGCTGAAGGGAATCACAATGGACCAATAGGTCTCCGAGTGGATGTGCATTGTTTGGTACAACCCTTCCAAACCTAACCTAACCTAATTGTTGATTGTATCGCCATTGATGTTTCACACTAAATTTTACACAAAAAAAGGTAACATTAAAATAAAATTGATTTTATATCAATATAATATTAAAAATTAACCACTTGTTTTATTTCTTCTATATTTCACGCAAACAATCCCGATACACTGCCTATCATTACCACAGTAAAATCCAGCGAGCAGAGATGCCTCGTAAGTACTACTTGTACACCATGCACACCAGGATACACAGATTGGCGGTTTGTTGAGACAGGCCCCTTATATTGTTATGAACAATCCAAGGTTCCTGTAGCAACGCAGCTGGTATATACTTAGTTTTTCCTGGTATGAATCCACACCTTCCCTGGTAGTCCACTAGTTTATGAGTTGCCTACCCCTGCAGCCTCGTAAAATTATAAATCCCATTGTGTATTTTTTCTATATTTTCATCTTTTCTTTCAAGTTTTTTCTTCTAATTTTTAAAATTCCTTTTGTGTAGTGTTTTTAATTTTTTTTTTTGTTTTTTGACTTTTAACAAATTGTGTAATCTTTTTCTTTTAAACTGGTTCTTCCATCCAATTGCTTTAGTTTTTTAATAGACATGTGTACATATTCTACTGTTATTTAACAGTTTCACATCTTAAAATAGAAAATACAGTTACATAAATGTACAATTGACAATTATAGACGAATGCATGTGGTTAATGAAAAAAAAAACACCAAAAACAGTAGCTTGATAGTTATTAGAGGCTAACAATTAGCCAATGCGGGAGACATAATCAGGCCTACGACTGTATGGAAATTTGCATTTTTCGATTTGCGTCACTTTGAGAGCACCCTGTGTCAAAGTTAGAAGGAATTAACCCTTTAACTATTTATTTCGAGTATACTCGTCATGGCGAAACGACAATTTTTTGCATAATGTCGAGTATACTCGTCATTAATGAAACAAGGCAAATAAAGAACTTTAAAAATATAAACTTAAATTAATTTTCTTTAAATTGATTTGGTTTTATATACTTATTGTTTTCATTTCTATAATGCAAAAATTTTATCTTCGTAATGTATATTTTTTATCAATGGAAGTATGTTGATTTTTTATTTTAAATTTTTAATACACACAACACAATAACACAACACAATTTTCACAACATTTTAACTATTTAAATAAGCTTCGGTGGGTCCAGATTCTTTTATTATGCTTTTATTTTAGGCCCCTATTACGTTTTACAACTCAACTCTACTTCAGTTGAAAATTTTCAATTTTTTATTATCAATTACAACTCAACTTGTCAAAAAAATTTAAGTTGAATTTAAATTGTTGTAGTTTCGTTTGCAACTCTGTGTTAGTTCGTTAAGTTAAAAAAAAATACAACTCATCAGTAGCAGTTGTTTCAAATTATAACTCATCAGTAGCAGTTGTCTTTTAGACAACTCAACTGAGTTGAATTGTAAACCGTAATAGGGGCAATAATTGCTTTTTAATTTTTAGTTCTATTTTTTTCTTCGTTTTTTTCTTTTAGTAAAAATAAACAAAACACATTAGGTTTGTTCTTTAATTAAAAATAGTTAATAAATTTATTTTTGATTTATGTTTGATAATCATGCAGCCAGCAGCAGCCAACGACCAGCATTGTAGGTCGTTTTAACATATTTCAGAGATCTTTACACATTAGATTAATAAGCCCTTAAATTATTATTGTGTAAAAAAATAATTCAATTCAATATTTATCATAAACTAGCTATCCCCGGTGCGCATCGCTACACCCATCCACAAAAAATACAAAAAAATCATCGTTATTCCTTTGTTGCATTGCAGATGCTATGTGTGGAATTACGAGAGCAACGCAGAAAGGGGGCCATGACACGTTGTCTGTATAAGATGAATAAATAAACTTACTTTTCAGTTTTTACTTTATAATCTGAGAAAAAAAATCAACAGCAACCAAAAAATTATGGTTGCCATTTGGTAACTAACATTAACAAGTTTTAGTTGCCAGTTGCATTACGTAATACAATTTCGGCAACTGAAAACGTAACTGTGGTTGGGTTGCCATCAACAATCGACGTATGTGTTTAGAAAGTATGTACATCTAATCTTGCCAAAGATAAAAATTGCAATGGCTCCGTAAATAACGTCTTCAAACGACTAATTCTTACACTGCTTTAATTTTAAAACTTCCAGAGTCCACAATGTTAACCTAGACCCTTCAGATTGCTTTTATTTTGCATATAATGTAAAATTTATTTAAAAAAAAAGAAAAAAAAACAATAATATTCAGCAATTTTCTTGTGGTTTTAAAATCACTTAAAAAAATTGTGTGATTTACAGAACAGGTAAATTAAATCACGTGATTTTCAGAACAGGCCTGTGTACTTGAATATGAAAAACTGATACTAAAACAATAATGTATAAAAACAACCAGTTCTTACTATTTGAGGGTTTTTTAAAGATACATTAAAAAATAACACGAACCTGTAACCGAGTGGCTTCTTCGGGTTGTATCTTCAAAGAAATTTCAATATCATTTAATATATTGTACGCCAAACTATTTAAAAGCTCAGATATTTGACGAACGATTATTCCAAAAGCGCGAGCTAAGTTGCTAGATGTCGTTGCCATTGTGTGTTGCTCTTGTGGAGGTGCAGCTACAGTTGTACTTGCTGGTACCGTTGAACGGCGCAAAGCCATTGGATCTATAAACACCAAACTGGATCCTGCTGGCATTCGTACAGAAGATCGGGCAGTGTCGCGACTACGTATCGCCCATTGCATTGATTGAGGAGCTAAATCGCTGCGGTTGTTAGAATTAGCGCTTCGACGTTCTAATTGATGATCGGCGTAAGTAAATTCATCGTCGTCATGATCATCTGTTTCACCATCTTCAGAAGCCTCCTCTTCTTGAGGTGACGAGTCTCCCGATTCGTCTTCAAGAAAAAGAACGCCAATATCTGCAAGGGTAAAGAACTTTTACTCTTAAACAATAAATAGATGTCAGCATGTAGTTTACGATATAATAAATATTATGTTTAACTTAAATTTATAACAAAAAACCGTTAAAAAAGATTACAACTAAAAAACAACCGAACAGAAAAGAAAAGAAAAACGCTTTCCAAACCTGTTTCTGATCCAACAGTTGCACCGGTTTGTACACTTCTCTGAGCATCTTGGTTACTTTGATTATCGTCTGAATCAGACTCGGTTTCTGGTTCATTAAATGTATACTCATTGTCGCTTTCGTCATCTTGAATACCTTCTTCATTTCGATTGGCCTCTAAAATATCCTCATCTTGGTTGTGAGCACTACTACTCTCTCTGTTTGCATTCTCTTCACTTTCAGATGCATCACGTAAAGCTATTAAAGACAAAAGAAAACAGTACCCATGAATAATAAAAAAACACCTGATCTCCTATTAATTCAGACTACCAATAATACCAATCCCATCAATTCCATAATTTGGCTGGAAATTAAATCCTGATGTTTGCTCACTATTTACTTCATGAATTGTAGAAGTTTCAATTACTGCTTCGACGGCAGATGACGGAGCTAATGGTTCTACGCTAAAAAGGTCATCCGAATTCTAAGAAAAAACATTATATTATATTAAAAAGAAAAAAGATAGTAATGACAATGTCTTACATCAATGTTAGAGGATGATATAAAAGGTGCAGTCGGTCGAACAACTCCTAAGCGCACTGGTGCTATAAGGGCCTCTGATACCTCGCAGAGTTCCTGTATGGCAAGTTTATGCAAAGTCTGAAACACCTTAACACAACTTTGAATGTGCTTGTGTGGCATAGACAAAGATTTGCGACGTTCCGGGTTTGGAAACTTTTCCATATTAAAAATAACAAATACACGAGCTACAGAACGAACGAAGCGACGGGCGACGATTTCAGCATCTTCAATGCGACCGGCTACGGAGTCGTTTTGCATTTCTCGTACTAAAGTCATAAGAAGAGTATCAAGGTGATCCGTAGAGCACTTAACAAATAGGTTGTGCGTAAATTTATCTATCAGAGTCGATCCATTTTGATTTTGCAAATAAATGTTGTAGTTTTCAGCACTGGCACCATCAATTGAATTTGGTGGTTGCTGTGGTGTATTTTCGTATTTTTCAGCACCGGTCATTATCATAGCCCGTACAGCATGCCAATCAATGAGCAGTCGTTCTAAAGCTCGTCTAGCAAACTTCGGTGGCTCCAGATCATGATCTGGCATATTAACATCTAAATCAATTGATGTTGAAGTCTTTCTTGCGGATGTATTGCCGGTGCTTGAACTATTAGAATTTCCAACATTTCGTACTCTAGAATTTGCTCTGTACTGACGCTGTTCAACAGCTTGACGACCAACCGTTTGAATTAGAAATAGTAATATAGACTCGCCCTTAGCGTTGAATTTTGTAACAAGATCTGTACAGGATGCCAACTTGCAGAGAAGTGCAAAACGTTTGTTTTGATTGCCCGCTATTAATGCTTTACATTTACACTTTTCCCAACAATCACAATATGCCGTTGGTGATGTACGCTTTAATTTACAATCATGCCCTTTGTGACAAACTCTTGCACACTCTGTGCAACAGCATAACGAATCAGTAAGCCCGCAGGTTTTGCATTCAAATATGTTCTGATTAATGTGATCTGCACCAGTCCAAGTGAAAGAGCAAGTGTCATTGTAACAGATCACGTGTAAGGGTGACTGATCAGGAGGAGAACCTGATGGGAAAATCATTGAATCCTTCATTGCCGTGTCTTTCTCCGAAAGCGTCAGTATAGTGTTTAGAATAATAAGACCTGCCTCGTAGGCACGGCTGTATACGGCTAGCATAAAGGGAGTTTGTCCTTGAGCATCTTTGCTGCTGAGTAGTTGAAAAAGATAAGGCCGCAGTGCAGGACTTGAGCACATATGCTGAAGAATCAGTGTAGCGTTTTCACGTCTTTGTATAGGATCGAACACATAATTTGGGGAAGAAAATTTTACTGAATTCGAATTTGAGCAGCCAGCAATAATTTTAGAAATGTCTTCTTCAGCACTGTTTCCCATTACGACATCGTTAATGCTTGCATTTGACGAATTTGTATTGGACTCTATAGTCCAAGGAGCCATGTAGACATTGCTTTCCTCAACGTTTACAGCTGGCGGAGCTGAATTACCTCCACTTGAGGTCGATTGGTCCATGTCTGTGTTTATTAAACGATTCATCATCTCACGAAGACTTACTGTACGGCCCTCACGAGTAGAAGAGCTGGAAGAGGTCGTCATAGCTGATGTAATACTGGGAAAAGAGGACGTTGAGGCAGCAGCATTTGAGCCGGAAGGAGCAGCTGAAGCATTTTCTATGACAGCAGACACATTTGACGTAAATACCGAAGTTGCACCCGGAGATGCACGCGATGTTATACCAGTAAAGTTGGTCATTTTCTTTTCATCTGTATCTTTGTTAGTTGTGGGGGAACACATTATTGTACAAGCGTGAAAAATATTTCGTGCTCCATCACAACGTTCGTCCAAAACTGCCAAAACATCACTTCGATCTTCTTTTTCTAAACGGTTTAAAGCGGCAAAAGAATTTTTAACGTCACATCGCAAAATATGTGGCATAACCTTTTGAGATTCAAATAACAGGGCTGTCATGCACACTTTTGATTTTTGGTTACTATTATTTAGGGATGAGGCCAACGAAATAGTTGTCATTGCCACTGCTTTTACAGGTGGCAGATCAAACCATTGAGGATCTTTAATTGAACCAATACAATCTTTGGCCATTGGGTATAGTGCGCGGTTGCCATCACGAAGTACAATAGTGCTAGTATTACCGCTACAATCGTTATTACAAATCATGGAAATATTGCTTGAAGACGCACCAATAAAGGAATTACTGTCGGTTGGAAATTGACAATTTTGTTCTTGTTTACTGTTGTATAGATTGTAAAGACTGTAATGCAATTTGGTTCCAAGCTTTTTTACAACATGGATACCTCTCAAGTCAACGGCCAGTGAAAGCAACTGGAAAGCAGATGGATCACTTCCATGACTAATATTTATCTTTTTCGGTTGTTTCTGTAGCCAATCCGGACCCCTTGAAGTCATCGCTGTCTTATAGACTTGCACATCTTCACGGCGAAGGAGACGACATTGTTGCCAATCGTCCTCCTTACCTTCTGTTGGTACTGCAACGCCTGCTGCAGAAGCTGGTGTAGAAGAAGACAGAGTTGATGAAGCTGATGTCACAGGAAATCTAACAGCAACAAAATCGCCATCTACTTTAAGAACTTTACCGATTGGACCTATTTTATCTTCGACGAACACAACATCTTTTAACTGCCATAATTCTTCGTCTTTTTTGCCATCGATGTTATCGTCTTTTGTTGCCATGCGTTTTGTACGTTTGTGAGATGTAACGCTTCCTGTATCACTGCATGTACTAGAGGCCGGAGAAGGGGGCGGTGGCATATCAATTCGATCTGTAGTCTCTTTATTAGAAGAACTGCTTTTTGAGGAACTCGTACTTGGTCCTGTCACCGGTTTTGTTACTTCTTTGTCTATAGTAAGGCTAGCACTACTTATAGTGGTGCTGTTGCTTGATAGCTGCGATTTATCGTTGCTTGGAGCAGAAGTCACATTAATAATTTTAAATCGACAAACATCGTTAGAATCCCAAACGGAATTAAGAAGCTGGCCAACCTTTGGAATACCATTTGCACAAGTGAAGCCAATAGAACCAGTTTGGTATTTTGGACATTTCTTCATGATAACCTGAGTGCCAACGTTAATATCTGAGGCAACGGCTTTAAATGGTTTTTTGGCTTTGTTGCGATATTTATCCCACAAATATCGGCGTTGGTCGAACGGAAGAACGCCCCACCAATAAACATTGTTATTTTCGGTCCGTACTGCTGTATATAAAGAACAAACATTAACTGAAACAATTGGATCCATAACAAACTCGCTAAACGATGTAGCAGGATGTTCTAACTTGGCTCCTATGTAACCTAACTGTTCATCCATCCATGTTGCAACCCGATTGCTTTCAGTAACCACAGAACAACGGATAAAGTTTGCAGATATCAATTCAATTTTCTCCGTTAAATTAAGACTAACAGTTTTCGGGTGAAAAACGTTATCAATCTTAAACGAATAGAAAATTTACACGTACAAAAACAAAAAGATTCATAAAATTCAAATCCTTCAAACTTACCTCTGATTTGAAAGGTTCTGCATCTGTCCAACGCCATTGATGCAGATCACCATTTTCTGAAATGCCAATAAATTCAGAATAAATGGCTGCAATCTTTTTGAATTTTAATGTACTATTTTTGTCCGGCCATGGTTGCAATTCTTCAGAAATCCATATTGGAGAGCTCATAGTTGCAGGATCTTTCTTTTTCGCATCTAGCATAAGAAGCACAATTTGTATTACGTAATATTTTTCAATTATTGATTGCTCTTTATTTTGATTTTTCATACCTTCTTTGTCCCACACGTAATCATCTTTATTTAACCAACGACGAGGAACATAACATTGACGATCCCTCCAACGGCTAAACGCTTCTCTTTCAGCACTAACAGATGAAATCTGTGCAGATAAACTGCTACTTCCACTTAAAACACTACTTCCTGAGCCAGATGCTCTTGATTGATTATTATCAGTAGATCCGGTTTGGTTACGTTCGCTGCGTATGCGATCAAATAATAAACTAAGAAGGAGTGTCTGCTTAAAAAACGGTCAATAAATTAAAGCGGAGAATATAAAAAAATCATATTAAGCATAATTATGTAAATATCGTCATTGAGCCCATATATAACTTTTATATTCCCCGCTTTTGCAATGGTATGTAATGAAATGAAATGGAAACTTACTTCCTTATGCTTGAATAGTTACTAAAAATTTCTTCTGTAAATAGCCCATCAGATGGATCAATTATAACACTATTGTTATCTCCATGAAAACCATTATCTAATAAAGAAATTAGGTCTTCTGGCACATAATTGTCGCCCCCCTCTTCAGTGTCTTCCGCATCTTCATCGTCACGTGAGAGCAAATTATTAACCGCCAAATTTACATCTAAATTTGTACGCTGCAATTTCAAAATAAAATTTGCAATTTTAACATCGTACATTTTTATTATTTCATCAAGTTAGAAAATGAACTTACTTGAAGTTCTCTTATAATTAAATTTCTGCTTTTTCCTTGAAGTACAACTTCAGCCTGCGAAATCAATTCTTCAGGAACATATGTAGCTGGAACTGTTACAAGTGGCCGACTTGAAGAGCTCCCTCCAATTATAACACCAGTACTTCTAGAGCCCGAACCCTGACCACCAGAACTAGATCTTCCTGTTCGCATTAGACGTGCTCGTGAACGAGCTAACTGACGAGATGATGATGGGGCTGAAGCTTTAGAGTTGTTTGACGTATTTGTATTGTTACCACCACTAAATCAGGTACAAAGATAAATGTTTATAAAAATTATATTCATTTGTTTGACTCAATTTATTCGGAAAAGAAGAACTTTGCAAGTAGTATAACAGAAACAGTAAGAAAATGTTCCTAAGAAATGACGGTTCCAAATCAATATTGAGCTTTCGTTTTTTTCACGACAATTTGAACTTCAGATATAACAAAAAATTAAAGTTGAACCACATACAGTATTTGAAAAATAAAATTGACGTCTATCCCATCTAGGGACCCTGCGTAGATTTATAGGACCAGAACCTTTTATTGGTATATTCAATGGTTATGCTAAGGAAAAAACTGATTCCTGGGCAAGGCAGAGTTCACGCATCATTTATAAGCTCTGAATGGGCTCAGACGAGCAAAACGTTTTATCACGTTATCTCGGTGTACATCCCAAAGGCCACTATCACTCAAAAAGCGTGACTTAAAACTTCTTACCGGAAAGTTAACGGGACATTCCGGTCTTCGTTACCAACAATTTAATTTAGAAAACACTGAGATCTAAACTTGCAGGTACTATGAGATAGATAATAAGTCTTCGGAACACGTATATTGGGCGAATCCTGCCTTGGGTGAGTATAGGAGGCTCACTGTTGTATCCAGGGGATATGAATGATCTCTCACCGTATAAGACTATTGGCTTTATTAGCCACACGATCAAATAACATTAGTCGCACAAATCAGAGCAAAAATCCGCACAAACAAGTTCAACTGACTTAAAGCATTTCAACATACACACATGCATTCATACATAAATACATTCATACATACATACCCTACAAGCAATATGGTAGTCGACTACGAAAATAATACACTTTAAGTTAGTTTTTATGGCCTAACTATAAGCTAAATCAAAAATAAAATAAAATTATTTTTGTCAATTTTGTTTTAAATATTTTTCATTTCTTTTTTTAAGTTATAATATGAAAACATGTGTCGCATCCCTTAATTTTCTTAAAAACCATATGAGAAAAAAAATAACCAAAACTAAAAATTTTGATTTATTTAATTTATATTTGCTTTATTTTATTTCACATATTAATACAAAAATCTTGTACTACCCAACCGATTACTTATTATACTTAGGCCCATTATTATAACTTGCCTTTAAAGTACGTTTTAGTTAAATTTCACTTCTACTTAAGTGAGCGATAAAGTAAACAATAACTATATTTTCGTTATTACAACTTCCTTGTAAAATAAAATTAATATTTTTGAAAATATGGCAGTACAATAATAAACAGCGACTACTTTTGACAAAATAAATTGGTTCTTAAAAACGTAGTGGCAACGTCATACCTTCCATTTATTTGATTACTTTTAACAAACCAAAAATTAGTTATCTATGCAACAAAAAACCGAAAAGATTTTATATACAACAAAGAAGATCTATTTTCCATTTTTATTTTTCAAACGCAAAATTAAATTAAAATGAATTTATTTTTCATTGATTAGAAAATACGGCAACTATATAGATGACAAAACATGGCAACTTCAAACTCTTATATCTAATGTTAAAAGTTAAAGGCAAGACGTTCTTCCCTTTAGTTTATCAGTCACTTCTAGCTTAATGTATACTTATGTATAATAACGAAAAACTACTTATCACCCTGTTGTCAAGACGATGAAATAAAAAAAAATTAGCATATAAAATACATAATGTATATATGTACATACATATTAAAATTTTTATGAGATAGTAACCAAAATCAAAAAAAAAAGTACAAATCTATAGATCAGAAAAAAAACCAATTTTGATTAAAAGTAACCAAAACGGCAACGCTGGATGTGACACAAATTTTCATTTTATAATTTAAAATTTCCGCAGGAGTCGGAAATATGACGATTATCGAGGAAAATATGGACAAGAATATGTATTTGAACCTGCTTAAGGATTACCTTCTACAAAGTACGGAAAAACTTGGAATTAAGGACTCGTTTAGGTTCTACCAAGATAACGACCCTAAACATGCATCTGGTATTGTGAAGACTTGGCTCATTTGGAACTGCCCTCATGTTGTACAGACACCTGCTCAAAGTCCAGATCTCAACGTCATAGAGAACCTGTGGTCGGAGCTTGGAAAAAAATACATAATCATGACATTTCCAATGCTTCCGACCTAAAACGTGCGCTACTTGTGGAATGGAATAAAATTAGCCCTGAGTATACAAAAAAGTTAGTAGAATCTATGAACTCTCAATTGAAAGCTGTCCTACATCAAATAAGATTCCCGACAAAATATTAGAAATAATAAAATGTTACAATCCCGTAATTGTTGCCATTTTTAAGCAAGACTTAATAATGTGCATCATTTAAGCTGTGGCATCGAATATAAGAAATAATTTTTAATTTCATCAAATCTTTTTTATAAATGAGTATTTTTTTGTTAATTTTTGTTAATATACATAATCTGTAGTTAAATAAATATACCAGCATACGAATTTTGTTTCTATTTGCAAAAATATCTGAAATATTTATTATTATTCCTAAATATTTTGACTGCATCAAATAAGCTGTGAGTCACTGTACATTCATATGTAACGCCTTTTTTAAATAATTTTTTTTTTTCGTTTCAATTTTGTTTTTGTTTGCAATATTGTTTCTAAGTAAACAAATTTTGACGAAACCTGCCTCCAAAAAACGTAAACAAACAAAATTCAGCTGGGCTATCAACACCACCTGCTATAAATTCGCCTTGAACACGAAGAAAAATTTTAGGCAGTTTGGTGAAAGAAGAAGAACACTTTCTCTCAAATTTACTGTTTTACCCAATCCTGCAGTACGGGAACCGTTTTCGGTATAATTGGGATCCCGAGGGCTCCCAATGTTGAGTACGGTATCGCACCTAATATATCCGACAACTCTCTTCTTTACATTCTCTCTTTTTTGAATTACGGACAAATGAGGTAATTCGCACGAATTAAGTAATTCAGTTTGTAATTGGAGGTTGAATAACGAAAGACGAATTGCGAATAAAGGCTGTAGCGAAAATATGGAATTGTGCAGGTATTGTGGTATAATTTGAGTCAGCTAATTTGGTATTGTGTACCACATTACCTTCCAAAAAAGCAGAATGCCGAAAAAGGTGAAATAAGGAAATGGGTAGCATATGGTGTACACCACATTACCTGCACATTACATTATTTAATGGGATTTACAATATTCTCTAAAATGTCTCTGAAAATGTGGGTTAAATATTTTTCTCAAATGGCTTCATGGAAGCTTAACACATGTAGCATGTAGATGGTTAAATCACAAAAACTAAAAATTTGGCAATCTAAAACAAATAGGTATACTACATTAACCGCACTTACTCTACCCCTTTTAAATCTGTTATCGTTTTGTGAAAAAATTATAATGGTTCATTTTATACACAATATCTCTCACGAAAAAACGTAATCCGGTTATGATTTTAGGAAATTTACTTAGAATTTTTCATAGATTACTTTTCTATCTTTTGATCAACAAAACAATTACCCGCCATAAGTGCTGGCAATTTCGAAAATCGAGTATTTAGTACTCAAAAAAAATCATATTATCGATACACGGTACCCACAACTCAATACTTTGCCAGAACTACACCCTCATATTCATACATTTATTTGTATTTCGGAAAATTATATCCATTATAATTTTGTACCATTTTTACCTTTTAGAAGAATCATTTTTACTTAAGTCAAGACGTTCAGTATTAATAGAAAATGCAACACGAAATGCTTTGCCATCTTCCAAAAGGACGCCAATGTGATTTGGTCCAATAACGACTTCTTTAATTGGAATTTTAAGTTGTTCAAATATGCGATGTGTTCCAAATCCGAACTTATTAACTTTATCAGAAACTTCTCGTAGTCTGAAAAGAATCACGAAATAAAAAAAATAGTTAAAAAATATATTTGCTCAAGTTATAATATCAAACAAAAAATTTAAAAAAACAAATTGAAAAAAATCAAAATGTCAAACTTTAGAATTAATATATAAATAAAAAAATATATATATAATTGAATATATATATATATATATATATATATATATATATATATAATCCC
>CATIVE010000414.1:0-56219 GCA_949628195.1 Phasia obesa
CAACTTTAAAAAAGTTCTATTTTTAATAGTTTAATATTTATAAACGAAAACAATTTTAACTGTCAGTTTTAATAACAAAAAAGAATCAAAACAGCTACACATTTATAAAATTCGACTTCATGAGAACAAAGGTGCACTTGAACTTTAAGATAAATATTTTCTGTACAAAAAGAAATTCAAAAATAAAATTTTAATAAAAACCAAAATAAGAAGTAAGACATAAGACATTAATACAAAACAAACAAAAAAAAATTCATTAAACAAAAAAAAACAAAAAAAGATAAACAATTGATTAAAAGACTAAAATAAATTTATAATGTAAACGAAATGATAATTAAAAGTGATTTTTAAAAGAAAAACTTTTTTAGTTGAAAGGAAAAATTAACATGACCTCTAGAAAAATAATATCTAACACATGTTAAAACAATGTGTGATTGTGAGATTGTGTGTTTGTGACATAAGACAAGCTACAGAACAAAATTATTTATAATGAACAAAAAAAAAACACCCAAAGCTTTATTCATGAGAAATTCAAGCGTATGTAGGTACCAAAGGAAAATCTCATTAAAAAATTTAATGAAAGAATAAGGGAAACACCGATTTCTGTTTTTCTTTTCAATATTTTTTGCTCTTTTGTTAAGTTTTAAAGTTCATTTCACGCAATGTTTATTGTGTGGGTAAATCCACATTCATCAGAAGTCAACCCGAATGGAGAAATAAGATTAATTATCGTAATTGTACAAAATCAACATTTGAGTTTCTTTTATTTTGGTGGGATGGTATTCTCAAGCTTTTTCTGACTTTGTTAAAATATGATGTTAAATTTAAAAACATATAAGAAGTATTTGAGTTAACTTAACTTAAGATTACATAAAAGTTTATTGAAAGGTAAAATTAAATTAAATTAAAGGTGAATTTGATTTTCGGAGATTAGCGAAAACGCTCACCAGAACGACTGGTATTTATATACACTGCAGTGAAGTATTATAGTATCATTTCCTTTTAAATATTTTATACATTCTCACAAAAACTAGAGAATATGTTTTTATGTCACTCCGTAACTGCACAGTCTATATAAACTTCGTTTCACTCTCAACTTAGTTTCGAACGTACGAAGGAAGATAAGGGTAATTGTATTCAAAAAAGCTGGAAAAAGAAGTTGTGAAATCAAAAAACACTTTGGTCCAATTAGCTCACCATCCTTCCTGCTCAAGGTTCATAAAACGCTTTACGGAAAAAGCTCTTCATGACGTAGTGAGATATCTCTCTTGGCGGCCTTCAATAACACGTCATATACTGGCGTCTAACAGCCTCTTTTGGATTTTGATCTTGAGGATTACGTAAAAACGGAATTTAACCACGTTGGGGACATGAAAGTAGAGCTGACAAACAATCGATAGTTCTGTCTCCATTGAACTATCGATAGTTTTTTTTTTCGATATCGATACTGACGTCGAAAATTCTATAGAGTACTAACTAGATATATAGGAAAACGCTCATCCGATGTCGATTATAAAATAATGTGTTTTACGCTATTTTTTCTATAATTGCAACTTTGGCAGCACGGAAAATAATGATAAGCAAGACAGGAACCATTATTTAAGATAGAAAATCTAACTTAAAACACAAATATGTTGATATTTTTTGTTTTCTTAATACAATTTTTTATTTAATTAATTCAACTACAAAGTATATTTTAACTTAATTTACCGACTATTTTTTTTAAGAACAAAATTAATGGAGAGACTACTACACACAACAATTTCGATATATTCTTTATATGAACATAGTTTTATTATAAATTGATCTCGTTATAAAATTTTTAATTTTTAATAAAAAATATGAAACCAAATTAAGTTCGTTATATATAATTTTTCTACCCACTCAACAATTTGGATTTAGGAAATGGCACAGTACTTCACATCCTTTAGTTAGAATCAAATCTAAAATACAAATCAACTTTAAGGAAGGAAAGTCTTCAGGTATGGTTATATTGGACATAAAATCAACGTTGGATTGTGTGTGGGACTTATTTATAAAATAATTAATCTTAACTTCCCTCCAGAAATTATTGAATTAATTCAAAGCCTTCTATTCAACAGAAGTTATAAAGTTTACATTGGTAAAACCAGTTCAACGCAGATTGCGATCTCAGCGGGGTTCCCCCAAGGGTCTTGTTTATCACCCATTTTATATAATATATTTTCCTCGGATTTCCCCTTGCTAGTTGAGTGCTCATCGTCTATATTTGCAGATGACACAGCTATTCTTTGCCACGATATACTTGCTGAGGACATTATTAAACGCATACAAGATGGTTTATCGATCCTAGAAGATTACTTCAAAAATGGAAAATTATTATTAACGCACAAAAAATTCAAGCAATATTCCCCACTCGAAGACGAAAGGATATTTTCATTCCACAGAGGGATCTTTATTATAATAGCACATATATTAAATGGGAATCTAAAGTTAGGTATTTAGGGTTATCCTTGCTTCTAAAATAAATTTTGGATGTCATATTTCTTATGTTGTAAATATATATAAACAATGTTACTAGATTGCTATACTCCTTTGTAAATAGAAATTCTTCTCTGAGTCGAGATAGCAAACTTACTATTTATAAATCTATTTTATGTCTATATTGTACTAAGCCGCCCCTGTATGGAATGACGTTGCAGACTGCCACATAAAGAGGTTTCAAACTAGTCAAAATAAATCATTAAAAATGATATGTAATTTACCATGGTATTCCCTACCCAACGTTTACACTCTATTAATAATATTGATAAAGTTAAAGAAAGAATTTTGAAGCTTACAAATAATTACAATACAAGATGTAAAATGTCTGCACATGTACATATTAACACGTTAAAATTAAATACGTAGCACTTAGTTTTATCTTAAAATAAAATCTTTTTCTTTTCTTTTTTTCATATGTACATAGGTTTTTTACTATTTTTGCCTAAATCTTTATATTATTTATATATTTATCATTTTTTAAATAATATTTATTAATTTATATTTATGCTGCCTGAACTCTATAATACTTCTTAATAACATACTGTTTATACTTCTTTTGATGTTAATGATTTAAACAATAAATAAAAAAAAAAATTTCTACTTTTAAAAAATTCAATTTAATAATTCATAAAAGAACTTGATCGGTAGTTTTCCAGCTCTACAAGAAAGTCACAGCAAAACTCTTGAACAGTTAGTAAACAATCGATAATATTATCGATGGTATCGATACTATCGAAAAAGAACCCATAGTCCAATGAAAGCAGAACTATCGACGGTATCTTTTATAGCATTAAACTCGATACATTATTAAGTATATTTACAGAACAATACAGATGTCGTTTATAATATGTATGGGCCAATTTTTTTAAAGGTTTTTTTCCCTTTAGTCTTACTATTCTCAGATTAGAGCATTTGATTTTTATTTAATGTTCCTTTCTTAATAAAACAAACTCTGATCTTAAAATAAGTTCGATGCATATAATTTTTTGTTTTTACAAAATAAAACTCGATAGTTTGCCAGTTTTAATGGGATGTCTTAGACTCATGATCATCTGGGAAAGGTTTATAAGACTTCATAGCCATACATACACACACACAAATGAAGCCGCACATAAGGCGTCCACGTCATCTGAGGCAGTTTGGCCAACTAGGAGTACATTTTTAAATTTTAGTGGGTATGTGCTTGTGTGGATAACTGTATTGATTTATGTAGGTGTAGCTGTTTATATTGTTATAAATCTGTATAACAAACTGAAGTCGGCATTTTAAATGAAGTTAATGAAAGGGCGACATCAATTTTATTATTTTATGAGAAAATTCACCTTTGCACATACCAGTACACTCTATTATAAACTCGTTCCCGAGATTAATTCATATATATTTATGTGAAGGATTTTACTTTTTGGCAAGTCTGTTACGAGCTTACTTAACTTTATATTTTAAGCATAGAAATGTCTGGTCGTTGTTTTTTATTTATATATTTTTTGTTTTGTTTGAGATTCTATTTATTACTATCATTTATCGTTATTAACTTGAAGCTTTAACTGGGCAATAAAGAGTAAAAGCTGGTATCGGGCATGTTTGTGGAAGAGATAAGCAACGCCTTGGGCATACTCAGCCAAAAATTAAAGCTTTAATCTCCCACAGCTGTAGGCTATCCCGAAGTCCGAGTTATTGTGGGAGGCAAAAAAGATCGCTTATTATGGCTGTGGCAGTAAGTTTGGCTTCAAATGGAGCTAACATCCTAATACATCCTATTCTAGGGGGTTACTGCATAACTCGATTCGAAAGCAAATTGTCTCGAATTTGTATGATTTATACATCGTATTTCGAAAAGATTTTCTTTCTAATCGAATCACGCAGTAGTCCCCCTGTTATGTGACTCGTTTTTATGGTGGACCACTACAAATGGACTATCCAATGAATGGATTGTTTAGGTACTGGTCTTTGAATGCTATACGGTATTTAATTCTAATAGATCTTTATTTAATGGTTATTTGTTGGCTGTGCGGGTAGATTTTCTGATAGAGAGATCTAGGACATACGGTGTGCTAAAATCTCAGATTGGCTGCCTTCAGATTTGCGAATATTTCCCGACTATAAAGGTTGCTCCATCTATTTTGAATCGATAAGGTGTCATCGGCTTAGTTTGGCGACTTGTACATAGCGATTTCTTTGGGTATAAACAGGCCTATTGACTGGCCAGGGCTTCCTTTGATTTGGCCATCTACAATGGAGTATCGATCGCCATGTCTTGTCGCCATTGAAAAGAATAGCGGTATTCAGTGTTTGATGCAAATGGTCTTGAGAGAGTGCAAATGATTTATATCATTTAAATTTACCAAAAACAATATGTATTTTGTTGGTGGATTTCACAAAAGGATGAATAAATAAAACATTTAATCAATGGTTTTTATTGCGTTGCAATCTACAATTAAAAAACATTCCGCAATAACGATTGTGAATAAAATTATAAAAACCAGCTGGTATGACCAAATTTTAAAAAATTGAAAACGCACGCTATTCTCACGTCAAACATGTATTAGTTTATATGATAAACTTTTATATGCAAAATTTCAAGATTCTACCTATTACAGTTTTGTAGGTATACGATAATAATTTTTAACTTTGTATAGGAAGTTCCACGCCCACCATTACAATCCAGTCTGTGTTACTCTACTCAATATATCTTAATATGGGGGTTACTGATGCAATATTCCAAGGCGGATAGGACAGGATAGGCGGACAGGATAACAATTTTGTATGGCACACTATGCGCATTAGCACAGGGGTTACACGTGCAAAAATTCTAGGCTCTATTTATTGTAGTTAGCCAGGAACACAATAATAGTTTTTATCTTTGTATGGGTACCACGCCCACTAATCCAATTATATATAGTCTGTGTTTAGCTAAACTATTAACGTTAATATGGTGGTTACTGGTGCGAAATTCAAACGTGCTGCCTATTGCAGTTCTATAGGTAATTCCAATCTAGTCTGTGTTTCTCTAAACTATGTATGTTAATATTATATTTATAGAGATTATTAACCAAACACATTTTGTGCTTTATATAGTAGATATATTTTTCAGTTCAACAGATTTTTTTTTTCAATAATGCTTTTATTCTCAAATTACTTTACATCAATTTCAAGCCCTCATCCATTTAGAAAGAGTTTGATCCCAAACTATTTTCGATTTGAAGGTACTTCTATCAAAGTAAATAAATATGCCAATATCTTCAGCACTATAGAAGTGCTGAAAACATTTCAAAGCAAATAGCAAATTCGAACAAAAACTTTTAGAATGCTGCTCTATATATCTACAAGAAATGCGCAATTTAGATATTGTTGATTCGGCTCTTACTTGCAAAATTCTGCCACAACATATTGCAACTCTTTGGGTTTCTTCGCTACAAATAATTGGTCTATGCTATGAGTACTGCATTACTTAATCTTTAAAATCTGCTTTACGAATCATTACGAATCATAAGGCAATATGAGTGTGGGTTTAGTTCTTTTTTTTAACCATTTTCCTTTTTATTTTATACATCACAAATCCTCCACCACAAATCAATGTTTTGTAGATTTTTCATGATGATTTTGTTTAAAATAAAATATTCCACAAAAATTCCTCAGAATATTTATATTAAAAGCGAACAGACAAACCAATAAACCAAGGGACAGACCAGACAAGTGCACGCATAGGATGTAAGCACATGTGCTTGCTGCAACCATGTGCCCCTTGCCATTCAACAGATGATGCATGCTGCATCAGTTTAGTATGCACAATAATAAAACAATACAAGAACAAGTATAATGTTGTTGTTTATTTTTCTTTTTTATGTGCTGCTAATATGATTTGGAGTGTTGCACATGTGGCATGTTTTAATGTTGTTTTGGTTTTATTTATACCCTCAGCAATTTAAATTGTATTAAATTTATCATTCTATTTGCGTTTCAATACTTTGCTTGCCTATATATACAATTATCATCTTACTGACTATCTGTGTGTCCGTTTCTCTATCAAGTTAAAATTCTCATAATCGTTTCATCAGACAGAGGTAAATATAAAAATGTATTTTTAATTAATCCGGCAAGGTTAAAGGAAAAAAAATGTAGAATTAATATGCCAGAGGCTGGATATAAATGCAGATTACGAAATTGTGTATGATTTAATATTTTATAAATGGGTAAAATTTTTGCATAAAAGAGAAGTATGCACTTAAAGGCAAATACTTTGTTAAGGAAATGTAATGTATTATTATAGCAATCAGTTTAAAGCTGAGGCCAGACGATACAAGTAATTGATGAAAATTTTGAGATATTTTCATGAAATAAACCTCAAGCTTTTATTAAACAAAGATGTTTTCCTTGTTTGTTTATTGGCTAGTGTTCATTAATCTTCGTTGTTTCTTTATAAGCTAGTCCAGCCTAACATCTTTAATGTAAATAAAACAATAGTTTAATTACATTTTTCCAGACGTTTCGTCAATTTCTTGTTGACTTTATCAAGGGGAATAGTAAAAACAATATATACAATATATAATTATATTAAAACGTAATCTAACATATTACATTTAACAAAAAAATGAACATTTAACATTAAATTAAATTTGAACATATAAAAACACAACTTAAATTTATATAACAGTTTATTTAATCTAATTAAACTATTGTTTTATTTACATTAAAGAAGTTAGGCTGGACTAGCTTATAAAGAAACAAAGATGTTTTCTTTTTAATATAGTGATAAATACAGTGATAAAGCCCATACTAATGTATGGAGCGCTTGCATGGTGGCCTGCACTAGGCAAGTCTACATACTTTAGTATAGTCAATAAAGTACTACGCACTTCAGCCCTGATGATCACGAGTGCCATACGCACGACGCCATCAAAGGCTATTTTCACAATGTTGCACTGGCTTCCAACCGATCTGATAGCCAAACAGCTGGCCTTGAACTCGGCAATAAGGCTTAGTGCAACCGGGGCATGGAAATCGAAGAGTTTCGGCCATGCCGCTATTTTGGGATGTGTGCGCATATCGACTATTCCGGAAAATATTGATTATTGCGCACATTCAGTCATGCCGACCAGAAGTTTCGGAGTATCAATTTCAGGCACGTCATCTATGTTGACACATGACCGTCACCAAGAGGACGTGCTTGAGGTCTACACAGACGGATCTATAACGGACAATGGAGTGTCCTCGTTTTCAAATAAGGATGAGGTTTAGGCTGCAAAGCCAATGCAGCACTGTTCAGGCTGAAATTTCTGCCATAAAAAGAGCGGCAAACTGGCTAAGGTATCACATGATACATGGTAAAGATATCCAGTTCTGTACCGATGAAAAGCTGCGATATACTCTTTATCGGGCGCTTACACAACGTCCAGTTTGGTTCGTGAATACCGAACATCTCTAGATGAGATGGAGAGACATTCCAACCTGGCACTCTTTTGGGTGCCGGGACACCCGGGAGTGCCCGGAAATGAAACTGCTGACGAACTGGCAGGATCTGGAACCTACCTTAGGGATCAGGAGATAGATCAACTAGTTGGCGTTCCGCTAAGTTGCTGTAAAGACAATTTCCAACAGGAACTACTGGGAGCTGCGCAAACCAGATGGTCGAACTAGCCCACCTGCATGATCTCGAGGCTTTTATGATTACAAACGTACTGCAATCCTACTGAGAACCCCTCGAGGACAGATTGGCACACTAGTGGCTGTGCTGACAGGGCATTGCAATATATGTGCACACGCTAGGAGATTAAATCTTTCGTACAATGACTTCTGTAGAAGTTGTCAGGACGAGGAGGAGGAAGAGACAGTGAAGCACCTCCTCTGTCACTGCCCGGCCCTATCCCCGGAAAGGGCGGCGCTGCTTGGCAGCCCTTGCAGACCTATCGGGTTGAGATATTAAAAGAATTTATCCGGATTTCTGGATAGTTTTTGCACCTATCCTAAAGTGTGGATCAGCAGGTATCATCCCTCTTTCGGGCGTCACAACGGGACCAAAAGCACCCAAGTGAGTCAGTTTCTCATCTACACGGATCCGGCGACTCGTGCAACCTAACCTAACCTAGTGTGTTAAGTAATTTTGGACAGCATTTTTGTCAAAAAAAGTTTATTATATTATAATAAAAGTAATGGATGGTGGTTACTTTTATTATATGATTGTTCTTAATATCCTGGTGAAGAGCCCATAGTAACATACGTTGTGTGAAATAATAGATGTCTGCCTATTACTGTTGGACACATATCATAGTGATATTTTGGTTACAAAACTCTAAAAATCAAGCCTGTTTTTAAATTAAAATTTTTTAAATAAATACTTTTTTTAGAGGAATATTTTTCTTCTGTAAGGAAAAAAAAAACACACATTGTACAAACAAATATAAAAGTTAAATAATAACTTTTAGCGCAATTGACAATGCGTTTGCAACGAATGCATCGTTGCATTTTGTCTTTATTACACTTATCAAGGGAAGATTATTTTAGTATCATATTTTTACCACATCTGTTTAATTTTGCTTAAATACATCTGTTTTTGTAAATTATTACACACATATTATTTAGTAACTCTTCAGATCATTAATAAGTTGTGAAACATTTAATACCAGATTATTCATGTTTAAAGTTAAAAAAAAAATATTTAAAATTATTATTATTATTATTATCAATTCAGAATATTTTACAATATGAAATAACTGCAATAAATAAAGAATTTAAAATTATGACAAAATTTTCCTTATTAGGAATGTTTATACATAAACAACTGCTCTCTTAAGGAAGTTCAGCAAATATTTATGTTTGCAATTCTTTTCGTAATCTAATAAAACAATTTCTATATTCATTTCAAATTAAATATTTAGTTAATTAAGTTGGCATTTAATGAAAGAATTTTATTAATTGAAGACACAGAAAAATGTTTACTGATACTATATACACTACATCTCATAGATAGAAAACAGAAGCGTTAGTTTACGACCTTTTAATTTAGTTTTCTACACTTGAGTTTTTAATACTTTCTTTGCGATTTGTATTAACTGTAATAAAGTGTTAAATTACACTCCGAAAACATAAACAGAGTTTGTTAAACTGTATAATTAAAATTAATTTATTGAGCAAGAAACTTAAACCTTCGTAAAATTTAAAGTCGTTTAATCTACGTAATGTACCTATGCGTAGAGAACATAATGGTAATATTTAGGATTTAGAACCTAAAGGATAAAAAACGCAAGGCTGGTTATATCGCTACGATGGTTGTTCGTCTGTCCGGCTGTTTGTCTCTAACAAGCATGTATGTCATGAACCGTAATACTTGAAAAATAAAAATTAAAATGAGTCTGTTTTTATTATATAGTGTGTTTTTTGATTTAATTTTTTATGTAGGTACTAAAATAGCGTTTATTAACTACTTAAAACCATATTAAAACAAATAAGAGTGCTATATCCGGCCATGCCGAATCTTACATACCCTTCACCATAGTAATGTTAAATATTCCCTAACTCTGTTATGTTTCCCAATGTCATAATAAAATACATTCGGTTTTTACTTTTATGATTTTCAACTTCATTATTACAAATATAATTTAACTTACTTTTAACGAACCTTTTTATTCAAATTTTATTGCACATTTACTGAAAAGTTTTTGTAAAAATTTTGTCGAACATTTCTTATAAATTTTTATCGCTAATTTTTTGTATGAGTTTTATTGAAAACTTTTTGTAAAAATTTATTGAGAATGTTTTGTAAAAATTTTATCGAAAATTTTTTGTCAAAATTTCACGGATAATTTTTTGTAACATTTTATAAAAAAATTTTTAAATTTTTTGCAAAAATTTTATCGAAAATTTTTTTATAAAAATATTATCGAAATTTTTTTATAAAAATTATATGGAACAAATTTGAAAAATTTTATAGAAAATTTTTTGTAAAAAATTATCGAAAATTTTTGTAAAAATTTTATCGCAAATTTTTTGTAAGAAGCTCCGATAACTTATCCCATAATAAAAGATATTGTTTTAAATTTTTTTTTCATATTCTTTATTTACAATCTATCCATTTAAGGATAATAAGTAAATTTGATACAATAAAAATTACATAAAAATTTTGAACTCCATAGAGAACAGCATTGTTTTGATAACAAACAAAAATTAATTCATATATTAAAAAAAATTAAACTATATATTCATATGTATGTACATAAATACATTAAGAAGAAAAATTAATTCCTAAATGGCAAATCCAGGATCTGATGTCTTTTAATTTTAAATTTAAAATGTAAACTTTTTATCGTTGCTCCAAGTAATTCACAAAAAAATTATTTTTCTAAATTAAATAAATTCTCTTTTACCTGAACAAATTTTATATTAAATTTTTTAACTGGTAACTGGAACCTGGTGCCATATTCTATAATTCTCGTAGCTAAATCTATCGCTAAAAATGCACCAACAAATTACGAGTATTCTTACAACAATCTTCATAATTTGTTTGTGCATTTTTAGAAATTTTGCGACAGATTTAGCTACGAGAATTAATTACAGAATATGGCATCAGAACTGGACATTCCAGACCGCAAGTAACTTTAAGTCATTTTTAACCGACTTCAAAAAAAGAAGGAGGTTATCTATTCGTCTGAATGTTGCTTATTTTTATGTTTGTGCCCGCAGAACTCAGTCATTTCTGAACCGATTTTAAAAATTTTTTCTTTATTAGAAAGGAAATGCTTAAAAGAAGTTCAGAATTTTGAAAATTAAAGGGTGTCCCCATACAACATACGTGTTTTTTACGTGTATTATGAACCGTAAAGAGCACCCTTTTAAAATTTAAAAAAACTGCATATCACTATAGCTGCCAATAAGAGAAATTAATAAAAAAAATAAACTTAAAAATTAAAGGGTGTCCCCATATGTGATGTCAATTTAAATATATGAACCATTTGAACCATTGTAGACAATCACTTGAAAATTGGACAGAATATCCAATATTTATAATCAGAAATTAAATATTTATAATTAGAAGTTAAAGGGTGTCCCAATAGTTGATGTAATTTGAAGTATATTGCAAAACTTTTAAACCGTAACAGAGAGACGGTTGAAATTTACAAAGAACCTGTATATCTAAGTCCTTTATAACATCAAGTATATAATTTAAATTTGGAAACTAAAGGGTGCCCCCATAATTGATAAAATTGTACCTATCTAGCCCTATCTTTTGAACCGTTATAGACAAACACTTGAAAATTAGACAGAATCTCCACTACTATGTCCCGTATAATAACATTTATAAATATTTAAAGTTGTAAAGGGTGTCTCAATAGTTGATGTAAATTGATGCATATGGCCAATCTTTTGAACCATTTTAGACAGACATTTGAAATTAACAAAGAATCTGTCCTTTAAAATAAGTGTTTAATTTAAAATTGTACATTAGAGGGTGTCCCCTAGGTGATATTGTTTAAGCTATATGGCCATATCTTTGGAACTGTTACTTTTTATTGCTGTGTCAGTAATAATAAATGTAAAAAAATAAAGGGTGTCCTCATATCTGACGTAATATGTCATATATGGCTTTACCTGCTGAACCGTTATGGATAGACATTTGAATGTATAGAACGTATATTACTATGTCCATTAGAGCAACAAGTATAAAAGAATTTGATTTGAGTACTATTTCTTACAGATTACTTCCTTTTAAATTTTTAGTTAAGAATTGATGCACATATATTTGTTTTGTAGTCGGTTTTTTTAACAAGAATTATTTATTCAGTTATAGTAGACTTTGGGTCTAATGTTGTCCCAGACATTCCATATGAATGAAGTCATGTTCCTAAAATAATATGTAATTTGTTATTTTTTGCATAGCCGACAAACGTCTTAGTTAATTTTATTGTATTTTTAAAAATATACTTCTCTTTGGATTATATTTTATGCAAAAACAATTAATACGAATAAATAAAACTATTGTTTAATTGTTACTTCTTTGGGATAGACCAGTCCAAATTAAAGTTGAATGACAATGTTAAATATCAACCGTATTACTTACAAATACCAGTTTTAAGCCAGTTTATGAGGAAAAAGGTTTACTATAAGAATAATTTTTTATGAACTTAACACTTAATAACAAAATGTTATTGCATTAGCCATTCTGGTAATTTACGATAGATATTACTTCAATATTTTTACTAAACATTCATTATATATGGTTTAGGAAATCTTAAGATGTTATAACAAATGTCAAATAACATAAACATCTCTTATTTGTATCTATAATTAGAAATCATTCTAATATAATAACCTTTTATGTTTACCTCATTTGGGTTTATTTAAATGTATACTGCCATAATACCCTTATTCATTTGAAAAATATTAACTACCAGAATAAACTATTACCTCTTCAATGTTAAGAATTACATGTTGTCATATAAGATCTACTGAGGTACTTACGACACAACACTTTAATTTACCGATGACAACATTATTGGAAAACAAATTTACGTTTGAATGGATATAAATTCATAGATAAAAATGTATATTTATGTAAAATTGAAATTGATGATGTTATGACGATGTTGTTAATAATATCGACATGTTTGCTACTTTTTGAAGACTTCAGAAACAACAGCATCAAAATAACCTTGTTTTCTATCAACAATATTTAATACATAATATTGAACCAAAATGCCGACATAGAACGTTATAGATGGTAACGGAAATGAAAGTAAAATGTGAATTCCAGTTTAGCCAGTGCAACCCTTAGTCCAATTAACATGGATGCAGTAATTTAATACATACTGTTAGTTTGTCTATATTAATACACTTACGCACACAAATGCTTGGAGTATAAATATCCTTTTACCACAGAAGTAAAAACAAGGAGTATAAATGCCTCCTAGACGGCCTCTTTACTTCTTCTTGTGGAGGTACAAGGATTTTCTTTCGATCGTTTTCATTCTTTTTAACACAGGTTGTCAAGCAGCAAGCGTTCCAGAAGGTCTTCCGAAAATTTTCTGCTGGAATGCTTTCAATTAAATGATTTTGAAGGCTTTACGTAGCAAAAACTAAGAAAGGATGCTTTGAACAAGACTATTTTTATTATTGTTCTTATTTTATATTTTAAAATTGTTCTTATTTTTAATTGAAATTTTTTAATTTTTTCCTGATTTTTCTGGGAATCGAAATCTCAACCACTAGTCTGATAGACTAGCGCACTACCAAGCAGCCTTTTGAAGCATATCAATGGCAAGCAGAACAGAATAAGATAAAAAGCAAATCAATAAAATTTGAATAATAGCTTTTGGGATTTAAAAATTTATTGCCTTTAATTTAATAGCGTGAAATTAATTCCAAATTATACAAACACTGTTTTTATAAATTAGAAATCTAAAATTGAAAATTATAAATAATTTATAAATATTTATAAAAATATAAGATTACGCTTCAAGAGAAGGGAATTATGAACCTTTTAGATCTTCAAAAGGTAGAGCCAAAGCCTTTGCAATGAACAGAAAAGTGAAAGTCGTAGGGAGACGAGGCCTGGATGTGAAAAGGCCTTTTTAGTTTTACCACTGGGTTTATACAAACACAATAAATATCATTTATTCAAACATACACATTCGTTTGAAAATGATGTCTAAGCAGAGAAACATACATTAAGTGCTTGGATATGAAATGCATAATTGTAAAATAGACACTAATACACTAATGCAGTGAGATATAATATAGACATCACATGTAAGAGTTTAAAAGTTTAGCACTTCATTGATTATAAAGATGAACATTTTTATAAGATATTTTATATTTATTTACCTAATTTGATTTGAACTTTGCCCACAATAAAACTCTCCTCTTAGCTATGAATAATGCTTTTTATAGGAAGAACAAATGGTTCTTTATATTTCTTAACTTTCATATTTTGATTTACACTTTATGACTTTATGTACGTAAATTTCAAGAAAAAAAAAAAGTAAAGACATTTGAAATTTTATTATTAAAAAAGTAAAAAAGCATACAGCTGGGTCCGTTTTCGACTCCCTTCCGCCCGCTATGATTATAGGCAACCAAATTGTAATTATGGCAACCTCATTTTCATAAAGTCACGTGCTACTACCAGTCTTTACTCTTGACTTTAGTGAGTTTAGACTGTCGACTGGTAACAGTCGGTCTACTTTCTCATCACAGAGTCATCACGGTCCCCTATGGAATCCACATTTAACAGGCTCCTACTAGTGGTCCTAAGTCTTATGCTGGCCAGTGCTAAACATTCACATATAATGTGAGCTACCGTTTCAGCCTATTCCAGCGACAGTCCTTAAGTATCATTTTCATCTTGGATGCATGATTCTTGAAGTTTTCATGACATGGCACTAACTCAGTTATCCAGCTTAAGGAACTTCTATTATATATGAGCTCCTTACTAGCCTTTCTGCCCATGGTATCTTTTAATCTGCCTACACGTATCAGTCTCTCACCATCTTTTCAGATTTAATGAGTTTAAAAAGATCCGTGGTTAAGAAATGAGAGTAAACATCATGCGACTGATTTATTGGCGTTTACACCATTAGTGTAGAGTTAGAAATAGAAAAATTAAAAAAAAATTTGAGTTTGTTCAATTGTTTATAAATATATCAGTGATGTCAGCTGAGCTTCTGACGCTATATCTAGCTGTTTTTGGGTAGTTAGGAGCCTTTTGGATTTGATCAGCTTCCCTGATCTGATACAGTGCGATGATTTTTGAAAAAGATAAGCAGAGACATACGACTGTCAAGTTTTCATCTTTTTTTCCCAATGACTCACAGATTCATTACATATTATGTTTAGACGATACCATTGGTACTCTTTTACACAAAAATTTGACATGCCGTAAGACTGCCATGATCATGTAAACCGCCCTTTAGCGACAGTAAAGGGTGACCTAATTGAAAGCTGGTAAACAACCTATACCATCGATAGTTTTACTGGACTACCGATGTTTTTCGATAGCGATACTATCGTTGAAAATGAAATTTCAAGATTACACGCGTGTATACATTACAATACTGAAATGTTCAGTTGAATATATGTGCTGAACAATGCTAATTATATAAACGAGTAACTTTACGTTATTTGTTTAAACCTAAAACTTGGACCGAATTACACAAAACTTTTTGGTTACGTCAATAACTAGAAACAAACATTTGTTATTGGACAACCTCCCACAGGGTAAAAACGTCACCCTATTCTTTTCGTTATAATGTCTTTCCGTCTGTCACAGCGTATATAAATTTCCACAAAAGTTGTGTTACCAAGGCCGCTATAACAAATACTAAAAGTTATAGGATGTTTTGTTGAACCGCAATAGCAATAATCCATTTTTTATGGCAGATCCATGCCCACTATTCCAATTCAGTCTGTATTTAGGTAAACTATGTACTTTAATGTGATGGTTACTGGTGCGAAATTTCAGTTATGCAGTTCTCTAGATACAGCTTAACAATTTTTCACTTTTAATTAATTCTGTATTTTGGTAGACTATGCGCATAAGGTAGACTATATCGCCAGGAACACGATGATAATTTGTCTCTTTGTATGGGAGGTTCCACGCCCACTAGATAACTGAAAGAACGACCAATATAATATGTAGGATAATAATTTTTTTAACTTTGTATGGGAGGTATACCACCCACTATTCTAATCCAGTCTATCTTTCTCTAAACCGTGTATGTTAATATAGAGGTGTATGTAAATTTTGTTTGTGTAGAAGGTGCCACGCCCACGTCGAATAAAAAAAGTACCAACCGTATATCTAAACAAACTGTGAAAATTTCAGAAAGTTCAGTTCACTGCCTGCTATATTTAAAAACGATTCTGTATGTAGTCCAAATAGAAATATATCCAACCATCAATGCAGTGTAATTGAAATAGTATATCCGTTATATGCTGACTCAAATATTTACTACACGATCCACACTTACATTGGCATGAAGTATTTGTACATGCATGCAAATATTCAAATACATTTACTTGTATAGTTGAACGGAAGCACATGTGGTAGGTATTATGTAAAATGAAGAATATATATTGTGTAATATTTTAGTAGTGCATATAAAACTAATTGGGGTTTTATTCCACAATATGAACGATGCAAAAACACAACCATACATACACATCTATCCTTTCTATCAATATTACAGTCAGAGACACAAACTCAAATACTTCTGCAAACACACACTTCACACATCCGAACAAACGTACAATCCCAAGTAAATTCATATAATAAAATTACTTTCTTTTCTAGGAATCAGACAAATAATATTAAATTTCAATGCTACAAGTAGATGTTTATGTTCTTGTTGGTGCAAAAATTATAATAATAAACACTTTCTTTCATTCATTTAGTCTGTCATGCCAACTGGAATAGAAAACCACATACCAGTGCAGTTTATGAAAGCAAAGAGCAGGCTTTATTTAAAATAAAAACAATTAAGTGTGTTATACTCGGTAAAGCCGACTTTTAGGTGTCTTCTACTGTTGTTTAATTGTTAGAGTTTATATAAGAGGTCTAAATGGTTATGTCAATGTACTTCTTCAAAGGATTTTCTTCCTTTACCCCTCTAACTAGCATGTGCCACCACAAAGCATTTCCATCTTACACGATTTGTCGCAGTTGTTTTCGCGTCTCCTTAATAATCAGTCTCTTATTATTTAATCTTATGTCAGTTTCGTTATTCAGTTGTTTTTCCTGCTTAGTAGATGCCCACTGTCGTTGTAGTAGCAGGAAACATTGCTAATCTTTCATTTCTACCTTTTTCTTTTTTCGCAGAGGATGGCGGCTGCCTATGATGGTTTATTTTTCCAGGGGGACGGGGAAGTTCAGAGGGCTTGGCTAAAAGGGGGTTAAAGCCACTTAATTTTAAAACTCGAAAAGCAAGGGTGAATATTTTTCGTCCTCTGCTAGGGATCGATCCTGGGGTGCTTGTTTTGTAGGCAAGCACTTTAACTACTACACTACGCCGTTAACAAGGAACAAAGGATTTAGCAAAGATAAATTTTTTTCTCTTCCAAGTAAAGCGAAAATATAATAAGTAGAGTTGAAACCCTAAAAATAAACGAAAATACAATTTCGATATACGTAACAGCAGTTTTGACCAGATCTGGCTGATTTATATATTAGTACTCATAAAAAATCCACCTTCATAGAGTATCTGTTGAATGCTCCCCGTTGTCTGAAGAATCGATGTTACAATCTCTGTTGTATAGAACATGACAATTTTAGAAGATGTCGTCCTCAGGTTTAAACAACACGGTATCATTACCACATATCAGTAAAACAATAACTTCTTTTGGAGCTTTTTAAAGAAGAGGTTGTACAAGGACAAGCTGATAACGATTCCAGATCTGTCAGCTCAATCAACCGGCATATATGGAATTTAGAAATTATGACCATCGCATTACCTCAAAGCAGATAAGTCGAGGAGTTCATTTAGCGAATAAAAGCAGCAAAATTATGTATGTTCTTTCTCTTAATAAATTCGATTTTTAATCGAAAATTTATTTTAATTATTTTAGTCCACTATGTTTATTCCATCGGTCATCAATGATTTTAGGCACTCCTTATTACTACTTGATTTTCGTGCTGACAATAGCCTTAATTCTGTGGACTCGACTTTTTTTCTCATCACGATATCATTTGTAATTGACAAGATTCGTCTAGATACCCTGTAGCAACAACATTTAACATGTGTCTGCCAGTGTGGTCATAAGCCTTATGATAACCAGTGCTAAAAATGTACACAACATGTGCGTGACTCTTCCAGGTAAAGTATGCAAGTATCATCTTCTTCGATTTTCATCTTGGCCAACTGATATTTCAATATTACAGAATACTTGTTTAATATTTTGTCACAAACGTACATGTACAGTTAAGTCTGACATAGCTCTCATTTGTTTGCAAAAGCTGATCTTCGCGCAAATTTTAATTTCAGTCGTGAAGTAGCTCTGGGTTGGGTAACACGTGAGCGCGTCATTGTCATTATCGCTTAAAGTTAATCAGGCTCGGTCTTCGAGTAGCTTACGTCTCACTCACACTGGCTGATTGGCTCCCTCAAATAGCTGCACTATTGTACTGTATTGGTGGTAATGTAATCGTTTTGGTTATCGTGTATAACCTAGTAATTTTAATTAAATAAGTCAAAGATTGGAGGAGCACCATTTTTAAAACTTAATTTTAACTGGAGGAGTACCTTTGCCATTTACCAATTTTTTTGTCAGCATCCAAAAAAAATTGTAATTCGTCTTTTTCACTATGCAGATATCCAAGCCGGCTTGTTGTCTCCATAAAATATTTTTTACTCTAAAGTGAATTTAAGTTTGCAGCAAATGATAATATCTACATGATTTATATAATTGTTTTCAAATAGACGAAACTAGTTATAAACACACGCAGATACTGCTCTTGTAAAATATTATCTTTAGCGGGGTAATGCTACGTCCAGTGGTCAACTATATGATTGTTTTTATACGGCTTAGATTTTTGGCAAAAGTGTTGGTTAATTAACTAACTATAATCATTTAGAAAACGCTTTAAATGTGAAAATTTTAAATCTCAGATATGAAAAAGATCTCGTGCATATGTGACATTAAGATTCTTTAATTATATGCAAGCAACCTGGTGGACTTTGTGCCCAGAGGCTACTGCTTTGAAAGTGGCTTTGAAAATTAACTCGTCTACCTATTATCTTATCAGCTATTAAAAATCGGAACTCCGTCAGAGACTGACTGAAATCGCTGTCAGATTTTCAAGGTCGCACTTGTTTTTATACAAATATTAATTCATAAAATTTCCAGCAATGGGAATTTACACCGCTACATATACTCAGTAAGATCTATATTAACACTAGAGGTCGACACGTATCCGGAGTTCACTCGATTTAGCCTGCCTCCTAGAAGAAAGATAATCTAACGAGGAGGTTTAAGTCGTACCACTGACAGTATATTTAGTTACCGCTACCCATAACGTTGTGACTGCTAATATGATTTCCTGTCACCAGTAAAAAAAATATATATTAATATTTGTTGTAACGCCGATGTTTATTAAAGAAATATGAGAATATTGGGAAGAAGACCCTCAGTGTAATTGCTATCAGTTATAATATAAAAATATTTAAAACACCATTTCTATGGAATTAATTAGAGGCGAAGAAATGCTAAAATAAATATTTAAGATAATAATTAATTAACTCAAGTAAGAAGTTTTTTATTTATTTTTTATAGTATATTTGAAAATCTTAACTTGCCAGGATGTCGCTACACTTTATTTACATAAAACAATTTCTAGAAAATTTTCTCTACGTACCTTTGAGAAGGTCCCAAAGTAATAAAATATATTATTGCCAAAATTTTTGGGATCCGAATATATTTAATTTTCAGATTTATAAAAATTCCAAGTTGTTACAAACGAGTTACTTAATTAGGTACGCTTTTGATTCTTTAGTAGAGGAAAAAAAAGCAGAGAAAAAGTTATTTAAAAATTAAATAGAAACTAATGTTACAATAAATAAATATTGAAGTAGTAAAGCACTGCTTTTAGTACCCACTTAAGGGATAAGTATAAAATAAGCCGTAAGATTGTTGTTTTAAAGAACGTTCTTTTGATCATGTACGATCCTCCAATCACTATAACGGCTAGCTTTAAAATATAATTTGTTTTTACCTTTCTTTTGAGAAAGTTTTGGCCAATCTCTATAAACAATATTACGAACCAGAGAGGCTTTTAAATAAGGAAAGTGTATTTTAAAAATCAGTGCTCTTTTCGACATAATTTATGAATTTGACGGTGGATAAAATCGTTCTTGCTTATGACGATCTCACATCGACAGCGCTCGACTACCGTACCCAGCAAACAGCCAGTAACGATGGTCGTCATGGAAAGGTATAACAACAGTATTGAAATATTTTCTGAATTTTCAATACGTCGCCGTTGACAGCAACCTGGAAATCTTACCTGAATATTTTGGTTCCGATCCCTACTAGAATCAGCTTATTTAAGAATTAAATCCTAGTGACAATGAGGTCAACGTCGATAATTTTTAGTTTCAAAAGGAGTCCCGTTTGGCTAGTACTAGTCTATTAATCCAGGGGTTATGGGTTTGGTTCCCACCAAATACACTTGAGGTAGGATAGAAGGCCATGAGGCCGTGAAAGTGTTTGGATATAACCTGGGTGTCTACAAATGTTCAACTGCGTTAGTGACAGGTCACGGACCAAGTTAGAAACGGTTACGGGCTTAGTTAAAAATAGGTTAAGGGCTTTGGACAACGCGCAGATATATATTAAATGCAGATTCTGTGGAGATCTTAGCCTTTGGCAAATTTTAGCAGGTAGCAAGGCTAGTGACAGAACGAGAATTAATATTACCAGTCTAATACCAAAAATCGTTGAGCAACGAAAGGGTCAAAGGACCCATAAAGTTTGTGTTCTGCTTCGGTGTGTCCTTACAAAATAATTATATATTCGAGGGTACTACGTGTCATCTATCAATGTGATATTGTCAGTTTACGAAATCAATCTGTTTCTTGGCCTCTAATCTCCAATATGCAACAAAATTTTTTTAGTTAAACGATTAAAATGAAATTCTTTGTGGATATGTAATTAGTCAGCAAAAATCAAATGGTAGAAAAATCTGCAATATTAAGGTAAAGGAAATGCCACAATTCCCAAAATAAATGAAAAATTCCCAAAATTGGAATTTTTTAGTATTTTGCCCATTAAGTCCACATAATATACTTTCAGCAAAAATTGGGAATATATATAGATTAACTACGGTAATATTCTCTTTCTGATTCCAGCTTTGGGATAATAATTTTTTTATTTTATTTTTATTTCTTGAAACTATAAATTCTAAAAAAATATCCATTGTTTCTTTTAACTCAAATTGAAGTTGAAGCATTGCGCATATAATTATTTGACTGAGGTAGGGTTACGTTTTTTCAGCCCTTAGACGCGGAACGCTTAACAGCATGGGTATACATATTTACAGCAAAATAAATCTTTTAAATATTAAAATACATAAATACATTTTGTGGAGGACGAAACATTTTAAGTTAATTAAAAATTAAGCGGTCCTCGATGTGTGAAAAATTTAATGGTGGGAAGACTTAAATACAAATTATCTTACGTCTTCCATTCGCTTAAAACTTCGGAGACTGTCACTACAAGGATACATTGATAAAAAAATAATTGTTATGTAGTTACATATGTATGTTGTACCGAAAGTGGGTTTGTTTATTGTTTGCTGAAATATATATAAAAAACATATAATGTTTTACTTTAAAGCTATATTGAAATTTAAGAGTATTTTCAAAACTTATTCGATTCTCTTACGTATGTGTCATCATTAACAAAACCCTCTAAATATTCATTATGTTTGTTTGCATTCTATTTTAAAGTAACATGCTACAGGGTTGGTAAGGTTGGTACAATTGTACCATTTGTGGTACAACTTAAACCTGAAAATAGATACAATGATACACCAATGGCTCATTTGGTACAATTTGAACATGTTCCTATGTTTCATGTTGCAGACTGCTTTTTAATGTCAACTGTTACTGTTATTTAAAAGTTTAAAAATCTTTATTTCTAAACCATTTATTTATGTCTTAAATAAGGAAATAATAGTTGCAATATTTAATTTTAAATTAATTTTACAGGTAGCCTGGAAGTATAAGAGTGAGTCTGCACAAATTTAATAATAAAGATTGAAACAAAATGATGTTTATTTTACTAAGACTAAAAATATTACTTAACATAAAAAGTAGAATTAGTAGAATTAAGACAATTTAAGAAGCGGGTTAGTACAATTTTAAAATTTCATTTACCATCCCTACCATGTTTGGTTCTTTTCATTAATAAGTTTAAGAAGGGTCAACACTAAAATAAACTGCTAAAATTCCAAAACACTTGTTATCTAGGTGATGATTTTCCTCTCATATCCTTCCTGATTTTGTAGCTATTGTTAGTTGTAGTTGGTGTCATACATTTTTATATTTCTTTTTGTCTCCGTTTTAATGCAATTAAATATTTGCCTCAATTTGTTGCATCTGTTGCACTAGAAAATTACAACTTCAACGTATTTACACCAACACTTATACACTCACAAGCATACTTTTATTTTAAAAAAATCCCTTGTTATGATTTTATACGTTCACTTTTATTACAGGCAACAGACTCATGAAATAACAGCACCGTTCAGCATTAAATTTATACTTCTATTTTTTTTTTTTCTGCACCTAAGCACGTAAACTGCAATATGCTTTTACATTTTTTTGTTGCAAATATTCCATCGTTACTGTTGGATTTTTTATTTATGGCATTTCTGGTCGTTAAATACAATTAGAAGTTCTACTTGTCTAATATCCATGAGAATATATTATTTTTTTATGTTTTTTGTTGATATGAAAGCACAAACTATATCGGTCGAATTGTTTTACGATATATACATATATCTGTATATCTGCATTAATCTATATTAAAATATATACATATATGTAGATTTAAAAGTAACCATTTAATGTATAAAAAATACTTATCATTTATGTTGACATATTTTTATAATAAATAGGACATGTTGAACAATTTATTAATTGCCATTCCTGGCTAACATAATTCGATTAGGCACGCTTTGTTTTCACGAAGTAAGTATCTACTTATACATACATACATACATACATACATACATACATACATACATACATACATAAATATATAAAAATTGTTCTCTCTAAACATATTTAAATTCAACCATCGCACTTAGGAATGGAAGGTTAGCAAAAATGCGGTTTAATTTAAAACTTCTAATTGGTATTTTTGAAACAAATATTTATACCGGGTAACAGAAAACTTAGACACCAAGAAAGCTTCTGGTATTGATAAAACCAGTCACAATATGTTATTTAAGTTGCCCCGTATAACTCGCAAAATTATTCTTTTTGGTTTTAATGCATCTTACGTCTGAAGCACTTTCCCACAGAGTGATGTATCTTTGATTACTATGATTCCTTAGCCAAAAAAACGACCATACAAAAATAGAATCTTACACCTAAAAGCTTTTATCAAATATGTTAAAGCTATTTGAGAAGACATTAATAACTAAATTGAACCAAATTCGAAGTGAGAAAGGATGTATTCCGAATTATCAATACGGCTTCAGAAAACGACATAGTCCATAATCCAACAAATACACAGATTAGTAAATGTAATTAAAAAATACATTTGAAGAAAGAAAATACTGCTCGGCACTTTTTATAGACGATTCTCAAGCATTCGAAAAGGTATGGCATGAAGGCCTAATATATAAGATAAAGCTGAACTTGCCCGAAAATTCCTATATGCTTTTAAACTAAATATTAAAAGGAAATTGTTTAACCTCACCACGGCCAATTAAAGTCGGACTTCCCCAAGGTAGTATATTGGGACCCATTATATTCTTGTTGTATACCACAGACATGCCAACTACCAACTGAGTCCCCACATTTACATTCGCTGACGAGACAGCTATTTTAAGTATTTATGAAAGAGCGCTCTAATTTACTCTTATATCTTTCACACTGCTTAGGGACTCGTGCTCTCTATGCTCTATTCGCATAAATAACCAAATGATACCTCTGCTCTCAGACGTCAAATACTTCCGTATACATCTTGATCAGCGCCTTACCTGGAAAACTCATATTGAATCAAAGTTAACACAAATAAATAAAATGGCTAATCGGCAGAAATTCCACACTGAGCTTAGATTGCAAACCTCCATTGTACAAATCAATCTTAAAACCAATTTGGTGTTATGGAATATATATTGTGGATTGGAATATATTGTGGTGTAGTGCCTCAGCTAGCAATGTAGAAACATCTAAAGGAGCCAAAATAAGATTCTACGGACAATTACAGTTGTTTAAAAACTCGAAATTTCACAAAGATCTAAACATGCCATCAGTTAAAGCAGAAATATAGAGAAACATGTAGTAACGTATCTAAATAAGCTTGAAACTCATCCGAATCCGCTGGCTCGTAACATACTAAATGAAACTAGTTGCATTCGGTTAAGACGGAAGGACATTGCTTCTCTCGTCTGAACATCAGAGGATGGAACACAAAAGATAATAGCAACCGTGAAACATACAATTTTGTATCTAGCACTAGCTGGCCTCAACAAGTATATATATTTTATTTTAGACTAGCTGTGCCCATACACGTTGTGGGCGTCCTGACAATATTTTGTTCGATTTTGCTTTGAAAATAATCTTATTTAAATTTTAAGACTCTTACGTATTTACTTTATATAAAGGTACCCATCCCTAGAAAAAATTCTGAAATTTATATAAAATTCTAATTCTAAATCTCTGTAAAAGGTGTTTAAAATATTTTAATAATAATGTAATTCCACAAAGTAAAAATACAAATCAAATACAAATTATGTTCAATTGGCTATTTGGCAGTAAGTAAATCATATTTTGTGATTATTATAAAACAGCACCATCTGTTGCGTAACAGTGTTAATAATACCCCGCTTTCATTTTGTTATTATTTTAAAACAGGGCCATATGTTGTGTTTAAAATATACCGCTTTCAAAAATAAAAGATACCTTAAAGTATGTAGTACCTTTAAAGCGGTAAAAAAATCGGCATACTTTCACTACCTTTTCTCCACTTTTTCTTGGAAATATAAGATATATTTGCCGAAACAAGTATCCTATATTAGATTCTACACACTAAGGTAACTCCGTACAAAATTTTGTTTAAATCCTTCTAGTAGTTTTTACGTGATGCGAACACAAAAAAAGAAAGACAGATAGACAGACAGACAGACAGATAGGCAGGATATGAGTTAATATTTTATTATATGTATAGATTTATTGCTAGTTCAAATGTATTAAAGACACAATAAAAACAATGAAAAAAGAAAACTTTTTTCTCTTTTAGTACCTGTCAAACTTTTTGCTTTGTGTTGATTTCTCTTTTTCCAGCCCATTTTGAGAAAAAGTTTAAGTTGCATCATTTGAGATCTATTTTTTCCTAGCTGTTTTAAAACTATATAATTTTTCCTAATAGATTCAGCAACTTCAGCTATTTGCCTAAATTGTTAGAGAGTTTTAAAAAGATAAACAGTGTAGGAATATTTTTAATTTTTTGTTTATTGGTGCAAAAATTGGATATTTTTGAAATGATTCTGTTCTAATTTCCAAAGGCAACAAATTTTTATGTAGTGCTAAAGAACAAGAACTCAGCTTTTGTCTATAAAAAAAAATGCGTATATTTAAGTTTTTAATTTTCATAGTTCGAAATTTTTCTCATACACAATATAGAACAATTGTTTTTAAACTTATTTTAATAATAAGATTTTCTGATATTTTACCTAGAAACAAACACACGATTTTTTTATATATTTATTTTGCATTCATAACTGCTATTTGATTCATTATTTTATCAGTTTTAAATCCAAGACAATAAGAAAAACACCGAAAAGTCGATACTCTCTACAAAACCGAAAAGCTTATAACAAATAAAAAAAAAGTTCGAATATTTTTTTTTTTTTTTTTTTTGTTTTCAACTGATTGAATGTTAACTTCTTATATTTTCTAAAAAAAAAACAAAATATACAGATATATTGTTTTAATAAAGCTTTTGTGTATCGTTCAACCCAATGTGCATCGTGTGCATTCATATACACACAATTTTAATTGATTCTAAAAAAAGTTGTCATTGTACAAATATAAGCGGTTTAGTTTTGTAACAACCTGCTATTATTACCTTAATGAATTTTTGGTGTTTTGCGAAACCATAATAGGTTACAACTTTTGTTGGCAAGTTGCATGGTTTTGATGCAAAATAAACTGATTAAAAATAATTTGTTGCACGAAAAGTAAAAATGAGTGTTTAAGGTTTTATTCACAGCATTCAAACAAAAAAGATAGAAGCTAAAAACAAAAAATTTTAAAATTTAAAATAATAGTTCTATTGACTTAAGTAAGCGGCTAAGGGAATATATATATTTATCTATAATTAGTTGTTTCATTTATCTTTGTTAAAATTTAAGACTAAAATAAAAAAATAAATTCTAACTGAATATGGTCTAAGATTTGAACAATAAGAGGTAGACTCTTGAAGTTTTTACAGGAGGTGTATTACTATGGCCACTATAACAAATAGTAAAAATTAAAGGGTGTGCCGACGGTGACGTGATTTGCATAAACATTGACTAATTCTTTAACCATAATAGATAGACTCTTGAAATTTTTACAAATGGTGTATTACTATGACCCCTATAAAAACAATAAAAATTTGAAGGGTTTTCCGACAGTGACGTCTTTTGCATGATAACGACATATTTTTTGAACCGTAATAAGTGGACTCTTCCAATTTGTATAGAAGATGTGTTGCCATGGCCGTTATGACAATTGCTAAAAATAAAGGGTGTTTTGGTAGTGACATGTTTTTCACGTATAGTAATTTATTTTTTAATAGTAATAGGTAGACTCTTGATATATTCATAGAAAGAGAATTGCCATGGCCGCCATAGCAAATAACAAAATTAAACGGTGTGCCAACAGAGACATGATTTGTACGTAAATAGCCTTATTTTTTGAACCGTAATAGGTAGACTCTTTAAATGTTTGCAGTAGATGTTGTACTTCGGCCGCTGTAACATAATACTAATATCTAAAGGGTGTTCCATCAGTGAACTGTTTTCACGTATATTACGTTATTTTTTGCACCGCAATAGGTAGGCGCATGTATATTTCTATAGATAGTGTATTACCATTGCCACTATAACAAAAATTGCTAAAATTTAAAGGGTATTCCAACAGTGATGCAATTATGACTTAAATTTTAAAATTAACAACTTGAATTTTTAAAGTTGTACTAAACATAGTACGGAACCCTACGTGTGTGAGTCTAACTCGCACTTGACTAATTTATTTTTTTTTTAATTCATAACATATTTTTCAATGAGTGAATCATGTTTTTAAAAATTTCCACAGATGTTTTGATTCTTGAATCTTTGGCTCTAATCTTATTAAACATATCGTCTGTAAATGCTTTAGTTTTGTATGAAAAATAAAGTTAAATTTATCTATATATATAATAAAATAGTACCTCACTTCCGTCTGCCTGTCTGCTTTTCATTGACGTTCGCATCAAGTAAAAACTACTGGCTGGGTTTTAGCAAAATTTTGTGAGGAGGTACTTTTGTATCCTTCTTCCGCAAAAATATCTTAGAAAGTGGAGAAAAAGAAGTGAAAGAACACAGTTGAACTAACCGGATATGAATACTTTATTTTTTATAAAGTAAAAGATTACATAACCTGATATTTAGCATATCTTAAAACTAAAAACGTCGGTATTACCAAATAGCACTAAATCGAAGGCGAAGTAAAATAATTATTAATTGGCTATGCTAGCTTCAAACTAATTCGCCTAAAAAACACTAGAAGCGCTTGCGAAGCTTTACTATCGCACTAACCATCTGTCTTATCTACTACTATCCCTTTCTAAGGGAAGTAACACACAGTTAATGTAGGTATTAATTGCCTGAGTGTTACTTCTTTAAAAAAAAAACTAAAATCGTAAGGGTCTTTGGTGTGTATTGCTTGCAAAGCAAAATCGAAGAAAATATTGAAGGACGCTGGCGAAGTGGCGGATACAGCTAGTTAGATATAAAATTTTCCATACAATTGTTTTTTTAACGTTGAAAGGTTCGTTTTGTAAAATCGTTTACATAAACAATTATGAAATTTCTTAGAGAGTATTAACTCACACATACATTTTCCATTGTGTACCAAATTATTTCACCAAAAAATTGCATTTAACCTTAAGCATACGTTTTAAACTTTAGCATGAACTCTAACGAAGCATAAGTAGCTAATAGCAGCAACGTGTAGACGATAAAAATTTAATAATATTGGTTTTTATTACAACATACTTGAAAACGACTATTAACAAGCACATCGTCCCAAAACACCTACTAGACGAAATGAATTTTTTCTTCAAGCATAAAAAACGCAAGACCCAAGTGAACAAGAAAACTAAATTTCACACACACGCTTAAAAATGCAACTGATCCACAAACACCTACAAGAGTGTTTGGCAGCGTGTTACTTAAAGAGAATATAATAAAAGCACTTGAAGAAAATTAAATAAAGTTAAAGGAATTGAAAACCAGAGCAAGGATAAAGGTCAGAATGTTAAATCACAATTTGCTTTCTTCTGTTAAACTTACATTATGTACTTCGATGTACGAGTAAGAATGTATAAGTATGTATGTATCTGTATACATATTTTCACATACAAAAATATATGGACTACGTATTGTTTAATGCAAGATGAAGTTGAAGATGTTTGTTAGTGATGACCCAATAGTAAAAGTGCTACACAAAACACTTAGTTTAAGTCAAAAAGGAAAATGTTTATGGATGGACAGCACCATCTAAATAATTTACTTTCCATTTTCGGTAGAATATAGAATATATAACATCATACATACATACATACATACATACATACATACATACATACATACATACATACATACATACATACATACATACATACATACATACATACATACATACTTTCTCCGATCTCCAACGCCAAGCATGCCTAAATTCATTTTGTCTTCCAAAGTATGTAAGTATGCGTAAATGAATTTGAGTAAATGTGTAGCTTTAAATCTAAAGAAGATTGTCTCGCCTGAAGAAGACTTACAAGCTTAGTACATTTTCATACACACCTACTCAACGCAAATTTGTTACTACAAACAAAACAAAAGCATAAATAAATATGTATGTATGTGAAAAATTTTACAACAAATACTCACATCAACAATAACAATGAAAAGAAGGATAAGAAAATGATGATGAAATTGAAGTGGATGTGGAAAAATATTTGTCCAAGAATTTGTAAAAGAAAACAAGAATGATTACAATTTAATATTTGTTCGATTTTAAAAAGAGCAAAAATTGTTAATAATTACATGGGTTGTTCAGAAAGTTTTTAAAATTAAAATAAAAATTAATATAAACAAGTATGAGTACAAGTATTCGGCCGTGCCGAATATTCCATACCCTTCACTACGGTGATTTTATTTACACAGAAATGTTCATCATTATCCATATTGTTGACTCTTTACATAAATTTAAATAAGTCGTATGAGAAAAACCTTATTACTCATGCTGTAAAGAAATAGAAGACAGCGGCTACGCAGTTAAATGAAAACAAATTCCGTTGGCTACAAATTTCGCTACTTAATGATATTGAAGACGACAGCTACATCTCAAACTCTGACTTTGTTGTAGAAATACTTATTTTGCTTTTATAAAATTAAATAACTTTTTCAAAAAATAATAAATATTTCCTCCAAAACTTTTGTTTGTATATGCATTTTTAATTTATAATTTTGTGACATTTTCTTTTGTTGAATAAAATAAAATTGTGGCATACAAAAATATAAATTAGTCTAAGTTGACTACAGCCACAATGGTGGTCGTGTAGCCACGCAGCTTTACTGGCTTCAAAATGATCGTGTACCTATAAGCATGTGTATTTTATTTTTGACAGCTTGTAGTCGGTATCCTGATGTTGTCTATGTGTTTATTGCATCTAGGTTTTCAAACAGGGATCCCATCTATGGCAGAATCAAAGGCATTAAAAAAAATATGTTACTCTATATACATAAATATATTCTTAATATTAAAAATATGTTGTGTTACACTCATCATTTTCATTTTCATAGAAATATTGAATTTTTTTAATATTTCGAAAATTGTTTTTTGGAAAAATATTTTTGGAAAATTTTTTGAAATAGTTATTCGAAAATTTTTTAAAAAAAAATTCTGTAAAAGTATCTTTTTGAAAATGTTTTGTATATTTTTTATTAATATTTTTTAAAATTTCTTTTTAACTTTTTTGTTTAATTTGGTTGAAAATTTGACTAAAAATTATTTTTTAAATTTAGGACCTTCCTGCAATCTATATTGAGTTAGAATGGTCAGACTAAACATGTGCCTTTTAACTGTCCCTGGTTACCAGTGGGCACCCTGTGGGTCCACTGGCTACCTCTATGTGTATTACTTTCTATAATGGTCTTTAATACAAATCAAAGCAGATCAACCTCAAAACAAACAAAAATCGCCCCTCCTTTTTTGACAAAAAAAAAAAGAAATCAAATGACAATCATTAAAGCCGAAAAAATGAGAAAAAACTTGAAAAATATAGGTGGGTGTGGTTTTTGGCCCGCAGTCTCCAAAGTAATGATCCGATGTCGCTGAATTGCAATCCCAAAATTTTCGAAACTATGCCTGACAGATTGGTGTGCTTAAATTTGTCGTATCTCTTCTTGGCAAATGACATTACTAACCGAATACGGACAGACGGACATCGCTTAATCAACTTCTCTATGTATAAGGATCCATATTATAAATACTTTATGGGGTCGGAAATGAATATTGAAGAAATTACACACGGAATGTCAAACTTTTATATATATACCCTTTCCACCTGTGGTGAAGGGTATAAAAATACTGATTAATATTAAAAGAGGATTTTTTCTACTTATAGACGTCAAATATCTCGTCATACATCTTGACTGGCGCCTTACATTGAAACGCCACATAGAAACAAAGTTAACACAAATGAAGTTAAAAGCAGTCCAACTAAACTGCCTTATTGTCAGAAATTCTACTCTAGCTTTAGATTGGAAACTTTTATTGTAAAAGTCAATTCTAAAACCAATGTGGTGTTATGGCATTCAATTATGGGGCACTGCCTCAGCTACCAACGTAGAAAAAATTCAAAGGCGCCAAAATAAGACTCTTCGTATAATTACATCTTCTCCTTGGTATATAAAAAACTCGAACATTCATAAAGATCTAAAAGTGCCTTCAGTTAAAGCAGAAATAGCGAAACTTGCCATAAGGTATTTAAAGAAGCTTGCAACTCATCCGAATCCACTGGCCCTGGTTACATTCGACTAAGAAGGAGGGACACTGCTTCTCTCATCCGTACATCAGAGGGATGACTCGCAAATTACAGTAACCGTGAAATTATATTGAAGATTCTATAAATAAAAATTGCGAAATAAAAAACTTATATTGTCCACACCAGGGATGATTGGAATTGGTCTTCAATAGCCATCGATTTGGAAGAGCAACGGCCTTAATTTGTTCATGTTGTCATGGGTGGAGAATACGTGTTTATGTCATTTTCTGTTTGAACATAATTTTCTGTTTTCCACAAAGTTTTTTCAATGCTTATTTAACTGTAGATTATAGTAGTACTGTCAAACAACAATAACATTGTCATGTTATAAAACAAAATAATGCGCTTATGCGCAAAGTACCTGAATATAATGGAAAATGTATGCGGTTGACTTTTCAGCAAGTTTTATGTAGAAGGAAGACAATTCGACGATAAGAAGTCATTAAATGAAGCCACTAAGGACCCGTTGAAGATATTTTAAGCAAGGTAACACCCACGTTTAAAATCTCTTAAATATTATTAATAAGTTTAATATTAACGTTTTTATTATAAAATCATGCAATAATGCATGGTTTTAACAACAATGTAATTCCACAAAGCAAAAATACAAATTAAATACAATTTTTATTAAATTGGCTATTTGGAGTAAGTAATTCATATTTTGTCATTATTTTAAAACTGCGCCATCTGTTGGGCAACTGTGTTTAAAATATCCCGCTTTCAATTTATATTTTGTCATTATATTAAAACAGCGTCATAAATAAAATATGCCTTAAAGTATCCAGGGCCTTTAAATAAGTGAAAAAATCGGCCAACTTTCTTTTGCTTTTTCTCTACTTTCTCTTGGAAGTATGTAATAATACTAAGGTACCTCCTTACAAAATTTTGCTAAAATACATCCAGTAGTTTTTACGTGATGCGAACGTAGGCCGAAAGACAGATAGACTGACAGGAAATGAGTTACTGTTTTATTATACATATAGCAATTGATCAACAAGAGGGTATTAACTCAAAATTTTTTAATTTTTAGTAGAGATAAAAAACTGTTTGTGATTACAATTTTTTTAAATTTTTACAATTAAAAATTTTTACAAAATAAAAATAATGCCTTTTTGTTGATATAAAAGTACTCAAGACACTATCACGAAATTGGTCTCATATGTGGGTTTCGAGATGAAAGAGTAATCAAAATACCTTGAAATTTTTACAGTAGATGGATATTGATGTTGTTGATGCAAAAAGTAAAAAAAATGAAAAATTTTGAGTTAATACCCTCTTGTTGATCAAGTGCGATATGTGTAAATAAATAATGAGTGTAATCATTTTTTGTTAAGTAAATAAACAATAAACAAAATTCCTTGAATATTTCTGAATAATAATCAAGTTGTCAGCAAATAATGGGACATCCTGGTGATGTAACAAATAGTAACAAATACTCCATTAGTTTATGTGTTTTCACCAATAAACAAGATCTTTTTGTTTCTTTTAATATTGCAAAATTGTTTGTCTATTTAATAAGAACTTCATTCATACAATTATTTGCTTTTGAAAAACTCTTATTAACATTTGAAACAAATGATTTCAGACAACTAAATAGAGCATTTTTTTACTTCGCAAAATAAATGTCACAAAAAAGTGCTTAAGTAGAAACAAAAGAACAACAAAAGTATTTTACAAGGAAATGAAAAATTTCCGCTTAATGAAAACGAAACCAAAACACTATGAAAAAGGCATGAAACCAAAAAAAGGAATAAAAATTATTTGATAAAAAAAAAGTAGAATAAGAAAACACTGTCACCAAGCTTAGTTGAACGCAAACAAAAAATAAAAGAAAACCAAACAAAACGAAACAAACGAACGAATAAACACAAGTGGGAGCCATCTGCAGGCGCCTGCAAAATTTACAACAAATTACATTTTTTGATTTGTAGACATTTCAGTGGAAAAAAGAAGAGAAAAAATAAAATGTAACAAAACAAAAAATATACAGAAAACAAAGTACACAAATGTAACAGAAAGAAATCAAAGTAGAAATTTAAGGTTTGTAGAAAACTAAAACGAATAAATTGTTCCCTACACCTATGATTCCAGCTAAAACTTTACTTTCAAATGATAACTTAACAAGAACAATTTTCAGAGTTAAAAGAAAAAAAAAAAAAATAGAAAATTTACATGGATTGGGACAGTGGACGTGGTATTATAGTCCACCTAGAGAACTACAATAGGTAGAGTGTTGAATCGTTGCAAAAATAACCCTCATAATAATGTGTATAATCTAGCAAAATATATACTACATTAGGATAGTGGGACTTGTTCCTCCCATATAAAGTAGAAATTCTTTTCATTTTAATATGCATAGTCTAGCGAAAAATAGTTTGGATGGGAATTTCTCGACTCAAGAGGTTTTTATTTTAAACTTTAATTTTCTTTATTTAAAAAATACTTACTTATAAAATTGTTTTCTTATAATATAATAGAATTAGGGAATTTCACGCGTTCAACCTACTAATATGGTAAAAAATGATTTGCATTTATGTAACTTTTTTAGTTTTAGACACAACTAATTTATAAATTAAATTTTCCCTCTACGTGCGTTCGTAGTGCACAGTAGGGTATTTTTGAGAAAGGAAAACAAAAAATCAACTTAAATAAAGTCAAAAGTATAAACATATAAAAACAAAAATTCATGCAGGAAGTCGGCGGAAAATAATGGAAAGTTTTGAGTTTATTTTATTGTTGACATGCATATTTTTTGTATAAAATGCTAACATCTGTACATTATGACTTTAACCCATATTTAAAAAAAAAAAATTCTGTCATTTGCCAGCAACATGCGATTCGGTGGTATGAAACGAGATGGTATCAAGCTTATATTTTGTTAACAGCTTTAAAGGCTGATGTATCAACGCACGTTTAAAGACCTTTGAATGTAAAAGTAAAAAAAATTCTGTAAGAGATGAAATCTGTTATGAGATGGCTATAATTGTTTAGTTAGAAATAACAAATATTCTATTATTTTTGAAACACGATATTATTAATGTGACTGGTTTTATCATACCAATTGCTCGGTCGCCTCTAGCCTTAAATTTATGGTTAAGGATATTTCGCATAGCACCGGTCTTTTACAGCATATTACAACAAAAAGTCAAATGGTAGTTCCAATGCGGCCAGGTGATATCGCCAAGAATGGTGATAACGTAATTACTCATCCTAGTGAGATCGATTGTTAGATGAACTGAGTAACAAGAAGTGTCATTCTGCTGAAATCCAATATTTTTAAAATTTATTTCTTCCACTTGTTAAATAATTCATAGTCATGGCTTAGAAGTGCTCGTCGTTACCTCAAATGTCGTGGCACAATTTACGAAAAAAAACCCCACTTTAAATTGACCATAACAAACTGACCCACTCTGTGGACGTATTAGCATCTCAAACTGATATGCGGGTTTTCTTATCCACAGATACGTCATCTTTATTTGTTCACCAAGGTGAGAATGTACCTCGTCAATAAAGATTATTTTTCGGCCAAATTCGGTGTCCGACTGAAGCTTTTGAGAGATCGAATTTGAGTAGCTATACAAAACGCACAATTTGAGGATTACAGCACTTACTTTGGATTTTTTTTTTTTCATTACCTCTCTTGTAAGCATATAGCTTCTACAAAGCATCTTATATCAATGTATGATTGCACTGTCATAGTTTTTGAAGTGCGTTTAATATATTTTTTGACCGATCACGGTTTCTTGAGGATTCCACTCTAATGCAATCGTTGTTGTAATATCAGGAGTCTTTCTGAGAGTATGACCGATCCAGCTCTATTTCCTACATTTTATTTGCTTTAGTATGGGTTCCTCGTTTCGGTTCATAATACACCTAAAAAACATGTATGTTGTATGGGGACACCCTTTAATTCTTAAAATTCTGAACTTCTTTTAAAATGGGACCAATCTGTAAGCATTTCCTTTATAATAAAGAAAAAATTTTTAAAATCGGTTCAAAAATGACTGAGTTATGCGGGCACAAACATAAAAAAGCAACATTCAGACGAATTGATAACCTCCTTCTTTTTTTGAAGTCGGTTAAAAATAAAGACTATTGAATGTCAAGCCTCTCCCTATTACTGTTTAAAAGTTAAGTTATTTTCACCAGCATCCGTCTTGTATGGGGACACCATTCAAGCCCCTGTCTATAACGGTTTCAAAGATAGGGGCACACAGATCAAATAACATCACCTATTCGGACACCCTTTAATTTACAATGTTAAATTAAAGACCTGTTGTTATAGAGGACTTGGTCACAAAGATTCTTTGTAAATTTCAACTATCTGTCTATAACGGTTAAAAAGTTTAACCATATATATCAAATTACATGAACTATTGGGACACCCTTTACATTATAATTCCAAATATTTATATTTGTTATCATACCAGAGAAAGTAGTGGATATTCTGCCTAATTTTCAAGTGTTTGTGTTTAATGGTTCAAAAGATAGGGTCATATAGATCAAATTACGTAATTTATGGGGACACCCTTTAATTTCTAATTTCAAATTGTATACTTGCTATAGTGGACTTTGCAGTACAGGTTCCTTGTAAATTTCAGCTGTCTGTCTCTAACAGTCCAAAAGTTTGGCCACATACATAGAATTACATTAACTATTGGGACAACCTTTTAGTTCCAAATTCAGAATTTTATACTTTTTGTTATAGCTGACTTAGCACTACAGGTTCTTTGTAAATTTCAGCGGTCTGTGTACAACTATTCAAAAGTATGGCCATATACATCAAATTAAATGAACTATTGGAGCACCCTTTAATTTAAAATTTTGAGTATTTATACATTTTATTATAACGGTCATAGTAGTCGACATTCTGTCAAATTTTCAAGGTTTAGTCTATAACGGTTCAAAAGATAGACCCAAATAGGTCATATTATGTCCCCTATGGGGACACCCTTTAAATTTTAAATTTATTTTTTTATTAATTTCTGCTGTTGGGAGCTATAGCGGAACGCAATTTTTTAAAAATTTAATTTGCTGCCCTTTGCGGTTCTTAATACACGTAAAAAACATGTATGTTGTATGGGGACGCCCTTTAATTTTTAATATAATGAACTGTTTTTAAAATGAGACCAACCTTGAAGCATAACCTTTCAAATAAAGCAAAAAATTTTAAAATCGGTTCAGAAATGGCTGAGTTCTGCGGTTACATACATAAAAAAAAGCAACATTCAGACGAATAGATAACCTCCTTCTTTTTTGAAGTCGGTTAAAAATTAGATTATCACGAAGATGTGAAAAAGTTGTTAATAAATGAAATAGAGTGAAACTGACAAAATTTTTATATTGTATTTGTATGAGGGGTGGGTGTTACAGATTTTCTTCATATTTTCAAAACAGCATTTAAGATGTTATATGCATTTTTGCGAAAAATAAACATATTGCATATAAAGATATTGCATTTTTGAAATATCGTTTGTATGGGAGGTGGGCGTAAAAGTGGGCGGATTAAGTTCTTATTTTCAGGAGGTCATTCTACAATTATAATATTAATGTTTTATGAAAATTGAGTTAATATATTTAAAATCATGGAAGTTATGCCACATTTTCTATTTAAGTTGTATGGGAGGTGGGCGTAAAAGTGGGCGTATTTTTGTAAAAAAACAATTAAATTCTTAAAAAATTTAAAATAAATGTGTGCAAAATTTCATGAAGCTCCGCAACCTCCTTGATTTAAGACCATTAAATACTCTACACTGCCACAGTGTGCGCCATTCTATGGATTGTTCTATTATAGTACGTTAAGTGTTGACCTGGTCTACGCAGCTACTGTTTGGCCGGAAATCTGCCTGTCTATCTCGTATGTTGTTCTCGATTTTACTTTAAAGCCTTCCTTGTGTTATGACTGCTAATATTTTGTAAATGGTAAATGTGGTTAAGCAGAGTAAATCCTCAATCAGTATTCTATGTCACCGCTTTTCAATAGCAAATTTCTAGGAAATAAGTTTGCAAGCTTTCCTAATATTGTTCAAGCGTAAACGTTTACATATAAAAATACTATCCTTGTCTAAGTAACATATGATTTAAAAAATAAAACACAGCTCATACAAGCATTATTATTTACTTTGAGAGCAACTATTTAACAGCAACATCGCTGCTTAGACAGTTAACTCCGCAGATATGACACTGTTTGATACTTTTCTGTTTCCCAAGCTAAACTTAAAGTTTCGCTAATTTAGTTTATGCAAATATTTCCCCTAATAAATAAAATCACATGCAAATTACCATATGCGTTTTTTCAATTTCCTATGGCTTCTGGGACCAAGAAATGCCTTTCAAAATTAGAAAATTAATCCAATAAAGAGAAAATCCTTTCCCATTTTAACCACAAACTATAAAGTAATGTATAAATTTAAATTTTAGATAAAACGTTCTTCGAACTTCTATTGAGTTAATTTAAATTTATTTCAATTATAAATTTTATATTCAATATTTTTAGTTTTTGTTTTTTACTCTTTCACAACCATCAGATCTGTGATAAAAAAAAAATTAGATATCGACAAAAAAAAAAAAAGAAAAGAAAACCTAGCATAAATGAACGAAACGCAGTAACAAGCCAAAAACTAGGTTACCAGTATCACTCATATAAACATACACACACGCACACGTTATCATATCCATGTATACAAGTCTCATATCCATTGACGGTTTTGTACTGAACACAATCTAAAACAACTAAAAACAATTTAAATTTGCGACAAAACATACTCATACATAGAAGTGCAAATATAGTTACAACAAAAAAAAAAGTATCAGAACAATTTTGGTTAAATTTTCAAGAACTAAACTGAGGTGGCCTAACTTATTGAAGTTCCAGACCAAAAGTAATTCTAAAGTACTACGTAACAAAAATCATTTTATCGTCAATTTATAGTATTTAACGCTTAATATAAATCTTATGGAAATATTTGTATAAAATATTATTCTTGATGTCCTACACTTTTCAATAAAGCAATAAAAATTAATCTCTATTCTGACTCAAAAATAATGTAAGTACTTTGACTACTATGAGCCTGTCTAAGTTAAGTCGAGTGAACTTGGATTTCTATCGAACTCCAGTTATTTTTAACTTTTAGGATTTCGTACCCAAACGGTAAAAACGTATTGTTTTCGCAACAAATACTAAAACATATAGGGTTTTCCGAATGTGAGGTGTTTTTAACGTATATGTGTTTCTTTATTGAACTGTAGGAGGAATACATTTAAAATTTGCAATCAATAGCTAAAACTTTCTTCGCTAAAAGCCATGATATTTACTAGAAATAAAAAGGTGTTTTTGAATCGTAATAGATAGACTCTTGATATATTCATTGAAAGGGAATTGCCATGGCAGCTATAACAAATAAAAAAATCAAAGGGCGTTCATGACATGATTTGGACGTATATGGACTTATTTTTTGAACTCTTCAAATTTTTAGAAAAGTTTTGTTAACATCGCCTCTATAACAATTATAGGGTGTTCCAACAGGAACTTGTTTTTTGCGTATATTGCCTTATTTTTTGAATCGAAATGGGTAGGCTGCTGATATTTTACTAGAAATTCCTAATATAGTAAACGCTCTATATAAGCAACTCATTTGAACCAATTTCAATAAAAAGGTTTCTTATTGGGAAAAATTGTTGTAGGGAAAAAGGAGTATAAAAATACTTACCGTCTGCAAAATATTTTTATTTATTTCTTTTACTGACTAAACTATGTAGAACTATGTAGTTTTATTTTGCAACAAAAAAACATTTTATTATTATCCAACAATAGTAGTTATAAATTATAATTATAATCGTTAATAATGTTATTAATTATTTGCAAAAAAAGAAAAAATAAACAAACAAATTTTAATACATCTTTGGTTTAGTCCAGCACTAATGCCAAACCAAACATACAAAATAACACACATATATTTGTTCATGATAGCTTTTTCTCTTATTTTATGCAACAATAGATCCTCATAGCAGCGTTAGTCATTTATATGCCCTTTCTATCACTAAATTAAAAAAATTTATAATATCATTGATATTTTTCATACTTTCTTGTTGAATTTAAAGCACAAAAATATTATTTAATTAATTTATTAATTAACAGAAACTAACAGAATTATTTTAACTATTCTATTTAACAGAAATTCACTTCAATACTGGCAGCACAAAACACAAGCATATTCCAATAACACATTTTTTTTACAATTTGAGGTTATGTTGTTGTGAACATCTGATTTTACTTCTAAATTGGCTTAAACTTATGTCAAAGATTTTGCTTTAAAAAATTAAGTTGCAGTTGAACTAAAAAAGTTGCTTGACTAGAGGTTGCCTATAAAGAATGTTGCTTATAGAGAGGTTGCTTATATAGAGCGTTCACTGTATTTGAAGAGTAACCGGCTGACACTGACAAAATTCACACAGATTATATTTTTCAAAATCTACATTAACAACAAGTAACGAAAATAAATTTAATAATAATAAAGGGGTATTCCCTAGATATTGCGAAATTGCAGAATTTGACCTTCTCTTCTAAACATTATAGGCAGACACTTGATATTTACACAGGGTATTTAGCACTATGATCTAGTATAAAAAATAATTAAAAATTAAAGGTTGTCCCATAAGAAGTGAACAAATTAACAAGTTTTACGTGTGTGAGTCTGACTCGCACTTGACTGATTTATGTATTAATAGCTGTCTCCGTCACTTCGTCACACCAAAGTCCCTTGCGTTTTTAGTTTTTTTTTTAAGATAAGTAAGACTGAGGCATTAATTAATGCCTATATAAGATAGTGATTGGCAAGCCGGTGATTTAGTGATATGCGGTAATACCGGCGAAGACGTTTTAAGTTCCGCCTTAAGATATGCTATATATCAGTTTATATATTTTTTTACTTTATAAAAAATAAAGTATTCATATCCGGTTAGTTCAACTTCGTATTTTCACTACTTCTTCTCCACTTTCTCTTAGGAAATAAGATATTTTTGCAGAAGTATCCAATATTGGGATCAGGTATCTCCTCACAAAATTTTGTTAAAATCCATCCAGTAGTTTTTACTTGATGCAAACGTAAAAGAAAATCAGACAGACGGAAATGAGTTACTATTTTATTATATTCATAGATTGACTTACCTGCTCATATGAAGCTGGGCAGGTGGACATATAATTCTAAACAGGACCGTGAGTATCCCACAATGATGGACAAGAAAGCCTCGCTTGAGTTTTTATGGGCAAGAGATGGACGTGAATATCTCTCAAGTGTTAGACGGGTTAATCTTTAAAGGCACTTGTGGCGATATATTCTACCGGACGAAGTTTAGGCAGTAGTTTTGGATAGAATCAAAATTCTTTAAACTGGATTTAAACTGCTGTAGCATTAATGACAAGATTCGGTAACTTTAAGTATCATCTGGCCTAGAAGAAAGTTGAACAAGTTGTTGCATGCAGACTGTGCTTGAAAGCGCACATTTTATGTGAATATTTATTACTGGCTAGCATTAGTAGCATGAGCAGACATATGTTAAATATAGATTATATGGGCCGTCTAAGCTTTAGAAAAATGCTAGCAATTACAGGAGACTTCGCGATGAAGAAGAGTAGACAGTCTGAAATAACTACCGTCGAGAGTAAAGAATAGTTTTAGTACGAGACTCAACGAAAGTAAATTACCAATCGGCAGCCTAAAATGATTATGAATATGGAGGAGTCGACAAGGGTCCCTTGTACATTAAAAATATAAAAAATGCCGTCTTAAAACCCTTTTCGTAAATATTACAAACAATTTAAGATTTCTTTAAACACATTGTACACCACTGACCACCATGTAGAAGTCAACCATTGAATTTCGGCAAAATCATAACTAACAAAATAAATATACTCGTTGAATGGAATCATAGAGTACGAGGAAGCCAGTAACATTTCAATTTACTGTGCGATTCTCATAATTTATAAATGTTGTTCAGTGTTGGTTTTTGTTGTTTTCTTTTCTTTTTCAGAGTTTTCCTCCACAATATTTTTTTTTGTTGCATTTTTTTGTCGGATTTCTGTTAAAAAATTAATGTTCATGTTGTCGATTTCTGTGTGTTTTTATAGCAGTTGTCGGAATAAAAAAACCACGATATATATATTTTTTTTTTTGTTTTCGAAATTACTTTCAATGCAATATAATTTCTACACAGCTTTTATTCACCCTTGTCTATATAAGAGTCGTTGTCTTTTTTTTTTTGCAATTGTTATAGAATTTGTGCAGACAATATTTGTTGCTTTAGCTGTTGTTAGCAACAACTTTTGCTGTTTGGTAATACCAGCGCTGTTGTAAATGTATGTATATTTGTGTTGTTCTACTTGCTAAATGATTTATCGTTAGAATTTCTGCAACCAAACCTAAACTAAACCAAAAACGTCTACGGTATTAGGGAGCATTGCAAAACTAAAAAAATTGCCACAGAAATAAATATTAATAATAAGAGTCGTAAAAAAATCGAAAATAATAAAAAACAGAATATTGCTCTTTATTTTTTTTTGCAACATTCTTTACATTGCAATGATGACTAAATGGCGGAGTTTGTTTTTGTTTTCATTGATTTCATGTTGGGCATTTACAGGAAGGCTTTTGCTTACACTGCACAATTATGGGCAACCAATTTTGAAATGTTAGCTAATATTTCATCCACAACCGTCTCAGAAACTAGGGATATTTTTCAAAATTTCTTTATAAAACCGAAGAAGATCAAGTGTCTATTTGTGATAAGATTGGATACAAATTGGCTTGATATATATATCCCTACCAAGCTTGATCTATATATCCCTATCAAGCTCGATATTGGGATTATTTAAGAATTTGGTAGATTTTTGGTAGATTATGGATTTATTTATTCTCATTTAGGCAGTGCAGCATGTTTTGCAATGAGAGTTAGGCTGTCTTCTAAAAGGTCATTTGCTTTGTCTTCGAACAAAGTACAGTGTTTCATAACACCGCAGTACAAAACTTTGGCAATGTATACGCTTTCAAAACGCCGCACAGTGGTCAATTTCGCGAGATAGCGGTCAAAACTCTATAACTTTTGACCGGATTGGTATTTTTTACGCAATTTGTTTTGTTCAATAGGAGGGACTAAGCTTCAATTTGCGTGTTCAAACGTAAAAATCGACTGATAGGAACGTAAGTAATATGGAGTTAAAAATGCATTTTCATTTTTTGTTGAGTTTCCATGTAAAAGTTGAATATTTTGACATTTTAAATAGGTATTTTTTTAATTTCTTATTTTCTTCAATCGTATTTTACAACCAATACTTATTTATTATTCCTAAACTTAATTTTGGTCAAAAAATGCCAACATTTGGCCCCTGACATTTATTTAGTCTCAATATTCACAGGGGCCAAAGGTTTTTTTTTTTGGAAGAAAGCTAATTCTTGTGAGGATTAAGCTGAAAAATAACACTGAAATTCCCAACAATATCAATACCATTTGGATATATTATATATAGAACACAACATCGATAAAATTTTAAGTAAACTTTTACTATTGATTTAAAGTGCACATATATTTTATTTAAATTTATTAATAAAAATTTATACTAAAATTAGAAACAAATTATAATCTTTAAACTAGTATTAATTAAACAATATTAGTAAAAATTTCTTCCAAATAGCTTTGATTTTCATTTTGCAGTAGTTGTTTAGCTTCTTCATCTAACTCTAATGAGGTTGATTTCCATTTTTGTCGAGAACTGGACATATATGGGTCTGATGTGCACAACAAAATATTAATAAGATACCAGTTATTTCCATTGGTTTTAAATTTAATTGCAATTTTCAGGTATTTAAGTTGTGTAATATTAGATGGCAATAAAATCATTTTTTACCTTTTCCAAATGAATTGCCAGATACCACATAATTTGAGAGTTCTATTGTCATTTTTGTCAAAATTTTGATACACCCTTCTATGTGGACTAAGTCCAAATATGGGCCAACTTCTCCTAATTTCAACAGAATTATTTTTTGGCTCAATAAGAACTCTTGTACAAAATTTCATAAAAATATATGCATAATAGCCAATTTCACATACAAATAACTTCTAAAAAAATATGACGTGCATTTGTACCGAATACCTTGGGTCAGAAATATTGCTGTAGCTCAAAAAGTGCAGTCCCGATGCATGGACATGTATATATAGGAATTTAGGGGAGAGTTAGGACTACAAAATAGTAAATTTGTGTTTTGACTCAGCTTGACTCACAGGAGTTGTGCTCTATGAAGTAGGAAATTTCCGAGAAGATTGACCTTTTTTAAAAAAAATATTTAAATTGTTCTGAAAACAGTAGAGCTTCAATTTTTTTACCAGTAATAGGAAATAAGTTAAGTTACAACACAAAATTTATTTCGTCCAAAAATCTTGAAAAATCATTTAAACTTTAAAAATTAACTAAAAATATCATAAATTTACTAAATTCTGAAAAAGCCCATTTTGGACCACCCTGTTCTCAGTGAAATAGTTGAAATAGAGTTCTAATTTTTTGGCTCCCGAGGTTTACTACTGTCTACTTTCATATGAGTCTAATAACTTTAAAATCGGAGAACAAAAACCAAAAGGAGTTTTGGCCGCTATCTCAAAATATTGACCACAGTGCGCCGTCGAGTATTAGTAACGGAGTAAACAAGCAAACCAGGTATCAGTTTTTAAGTTGATGCGTTGTTTCGGAACTTTGGACGTGTGCATGATTTAAATGCGGTAGCACACAACTTTGTGTTGATACGTTTTGGAAGTCAGCCTTATATTGATTCATATTGTGACAGTTACACAATTTTATTAAATTTAAAATTAGTGATTATTAAACGAAAACAATAATTTTTGACTATTATGATTAGTAATAAACTAATTTAAGTTTTATTTATAACATGATTTGTTTTTAAATTAAATTTATTTATTTATGTAAATTAAGTAATTCTATTGCTTCACGTGCGGTATGACATACATACATATATTTCTATCTAGTTGGAAAGCATCGTTAATTTTAATATATTTTCCATCCCAATGGTATAACAAATAATTGGTAGACACACCCTGTCTTCACTAGCCAACGAGTTCAACAAGACATAAACATAACGATGGCAGAGCAACGGTTCATGCTGTTACCCCTCCGTTTACATTAGACATAAAATGATAAACATTAACACTAACATTATGTAGTTATTATACCGTTATTATAAATGCTGTGTTATAACATGTTTTATTTTAGTGTGACAGTATTATTTTCAAACAGCTCAGTTATACTATTCATATCTGCTTTGCTATAAAAACAGAAAATTATGTTCAAACAGAAAATACCGTTGCTCTGCCGGAGTTATGTTTATGTTCCTCTTCTAATTGATAATAATTTTCTGTTTTACATCAGTATTGTTTGAATGCTTATAGTAGATAGTATTAGTACGGTTGAGCAATAGATGGCGCTGTTGCGCCATGACAAAGCAAATACAAATTTTATTCAATTGGCTACTTGGCAGTAAGTAATTCATATTTTGCCCATATAAGTAGTCCACATATGCACTAGGGCTCATTAAATACTTGCAGCAATAATTGGGAGTATATATAGAAGAAACGCCAAGATATAAAAGAATTTGCAGGAGCTAGGTTCCCAACTTTAAGACCACAAATGACTACCCTTGGCCAGTGGATTGTACCAAGTGTCAAAACTTAAGATCAGATACTGCTCTGCTATGCTCATATCCATAGACCTTTACAAATGGCCGAGTTATTTCCAAAATATTTTGATTCTGCCCCACTGTACATTGTAGCGTACGTTTTTACCTTTAAGGTACGGAACCTTAAGCAGAAAAAATTTTTTATTAATAGTTATTTGTGAAACAAAACAAATAGTGGAACTTATCTTCGAGAAAAATTTTATTTTTTCATGGTAATTTCTTTTAATCAATGTTATGCTCTTTTTATAAATGACAGTTACAATATTAAGGTCTCAAAATTAATTTTTCGCCAAGTCACGTAAATTTTTGTTACGATAGTATTTTTAAACATAACTTCAATATTTTTAGCTGCTAAAGAGCAGAACTAAAGAATGAAAAAAAAAACTTATAAAATTAGTATGTCATGATGCAGAATGAATCCAGCAATTGCAACACATACTTCTGCTGCAGCTCTTTCCAAAATAGCATTGGTAGTGTATGTATGTACATGACTGTATGTATCTTCGTATTTCGTTTTTACATTTTGTATATCGTAGTTTTTGTGCTTAGAAAAAAGTAACAAATTTGAAATAAATTCACGTAGGAAACATGAATTCATTTAAATATTCCAAATACTTTTTTGCGTTCTCATCACCCATTTTTGTTGAAAGTTTTGATGGAATTTGTTAGTTTTTAACACTATTTATTCCCAAATATTATATAAGAAAATGTATTTATATGTATAGGTGTGCATGCTTTGATGCATAATAATTTAATTTTGCAACTGCTGATTTTTTGACACATCTTTTTTTGTTGCAAGCAAATTGAAAATTCTCATATTGACCGATGAAAAGGATTTTTAACGCAATAAACTACATTCGTACTTTAGAAGTGAAATTTTATCAAATATTTTAAAAAAGGTTGGTCTAGTAATTGAGTAATAAAAGGTGTACATAAAGGAATTAAGAGGTGTAATTTTAAATTTTTAATTTAGTTTTTGGTCTAAGCGTACGAAAATTTACTAAAATATGAAGTATAATTCTCAAAGTAAACATAAAAGTCCTTTATTGCAAAAACAAATAAATAATATTTATAAATTATATCCGAAGTTGTGATGCTCTATTATAATATTCTGTAATATTATTCTATTAACATATATATGAAATCCTTATTGTGTTTAGTAGATTATTTTTGGCTTCTCTAAATTAGGAAAAAGGTTTCGTGATGTTCTGGCCTGAGCAACCAATGAAATACGTATAGGAACTAGCTCCTTTCCCTCAACAAATAAATTGCATTTTTATTGTAAAACGTTATGGGTAATTAGCATAATATTAAATATTTAACTAAATTATTATAAAACTAATTTTGAATAGGAAAGCGAGTAGTATATTTGTGTACCTTCGGTGACACTTTTTTCATACAAACCAATGCTCCAAGGGCGTGGCATATTTTGCTCCCGCCCACTTTTTGTATTAACCAATCAGAAGAGAGCAATTGTCATTTATTTTCTATGTTAGTCAATCAAAGGAGAGAGATACAGATAGAGAGAGGAAGAGAGAGAGACAGATAGAGAGAGGAAGAGAGAGAGAGAGGAAGAGACAGACTCTAGAGCTCCGCCCACTTTTATGAGATATCATCAACAATTTTTGATAATTATGTTTCTTTATGTGTTTTTTGTAGTTTTGAGGGTTGATTTTGTATGTATGTATATATGAGAAAATTCCAATTGGATTTTTTTGTGTGTTAAACACCTGCATTGGGAAATTGTGTATGATTTTAGGTAATGAGAATGATCGTTGACAATGGATATTTTTGTGGGTGTGTGTTTTAAGTTTTGAAGGTTGTTCAGGCTCTAGAGCTCCGCCCACTTTTATGAGAGATCATCAACAATTTTTGATAATTATGTTTCTTTATGTGTTTTTTGTAGTTTTGAGGGTTGATTTTGTATGTATGTATATGAGAAAATTCCAATTGGAATTTTTTGTGTGTTAAACACCTACATTGGGAAATTGTGTATGATTTTAGGTAATGAGAATGATCGTTGACAATGGATATTTTTGTGGGTGTGTGTTTTAAGTTTTGAAGGTTGTTTTTGGTTATAGTTAGAAGATTTTCTTTTTTTTTGGGGTTTTATACTACCTGGTTGTTTAAATTGATTAGTTTGTGTGTGTGTGTTTTTAAGACGTGATTAATATTAATGTAGCTGATTGCTTTTAGTTTTAGGGGTGGATTTAGTTTTTGATATTTGTATATTGTTAAAACTAAAATGAAGTTTGTGTCTCTTTTTTTCTTTTTTAAAAGGTGATTGGTGATGAGTAGTGGGTAGGGAAAATAATTATCATATATTTTATATTAGTGTGTATTAAAATTTGATTTTTTTGTTGCTTTCTATTTTACTTTGCTTTCTGAATGGGATTTTCTAATTGGAAAATAACTGATGATAAAAAATAGATTTAAAATTGGTTTTTGAAATATATTTACAAGATTTTTAAATTGGAAAATAATTGGTATTCCAAATGGTTTCTATATTCTTTGTATAATCAAATATGTCTCTCTTGAGATTACTAAGTACTTTTGAGTTTACAGTGTTTGCTTAAGGTGTTTTACTACCAATTTTTTAGTCAAACTAAATGTGCATTTATAATCTTTCAAGGACAATTTTTATGAGTAACAATAATTTTTCCAATGCTCAAAACACACCTTAGAAAAATTTAAGATTTCTCTGTAGGCAATAAGATAGTTAAAAAAAAAAAAAAAAGTACAAATCCAAAAATGATGACCACCTACTTATTTCCTAAAAGAAAAAAAAACATGAAACTATTTAAAATAGAAAGAAAAAAGATACACATAATTGATATTTATATATTTTTGTATTTCATTTATTATCCATTCGTAAATATAACCTATGGATTTTTACATCAGTCTTAATTTTATCTTTCATTTTTTGTCCAATTTCATAACAGAGCCGTGTCAATTCAATTTGTATGTCTTTTTCCTGTATCCCATTTATTTCACACAACTGAATATTCGTTTTGTTTAAAGCAGAGCAAGTCGGTATATAATACTCGTAGTAGAAATGAAGTATTTGTTTACGCAGAATACTGTTCCAACATAATATTGATGTTAAAAATATTCCAATTCGAGTTAATGATTTCCAAGTATCTGAATCAATTTTTATTTTATAAATTCCTTGTTTAACAACTAAATAACATACACCTCTTTTGTGATGAAAACTGTAATGCACGTCCGTATCAATTTCATTATCAATAAGATTTATTGAATTTAAAAAATCACTATGATTCAGCATGTTGTGGATATACTCCTTGTAGCTCATTAAATGTAACCACTCCTTTCTATCCAATCCAATAAACTGCTTTTGCTTATAATGCAGCCATACAATCGGTTTAAAGCCTAATGTTGTAGAAAATCCACATGAAATCTTTAATTTTAAATTAAGGAAGTATTCAAATTCAAACACAACATCATATAACTGAGACTTTCGTCTTTCACCATGCTGCAACAAATTTTTTAATCTATTCTCCATACTCATTGAAATTAAAACATAAACTGACGTTTGTTTCATACTTTAAATATCTTTATATTAAGAAAACATAATAAAACAGTATAACTTAAAATAAAAGTATTTAGTATATTTCCTCCAGTATAATCTCAAGTTCAGGTGTTACATTGGTAATTCGTATGTTGCTCGTTTTATTTCATAATAACCGGTAATATTTTTAAACATGAATAAACATGATAACAACGCTAATAATTATTATTTTATTTCTAATTGAAATCACATTAGTGTTAAAGAATAAAATGAAGAGCAGGTGTAATATTGATAGTTCAGTTTAAACTTAGCTAGCTATGTATGTAGCATATTTATTTCATAATAATCAATAATATTTTAATTTTTAAGCATGAACGATCATGATTTAATCAGACTACTAAGAATTAAATCTTTATTTTATGATAATAGTTTACACTGAATATATAAACATGAATGAGCATGATCATCCCATACGTAATTATTTCATTTCATATCCTAATCACGTAATGATTGAAGAAATGAAATGTGTGCAGGTGTTGTGTGTGTGTGTGTGTATTATAATTTAGAATTTGGTCCTTTTTTAATTCCTATACACATACATGCACATAGGTTACAAAACTAAGGAAGAACAAGTATTAGAAAATAGGAAGAAATAACACACAAAAGAAAAAAGAAGGTAGAAATAAAAACAAGACATTTGATTTTTGTGGGTTTTAAAAGGAATAATATTTTTAAAATAAATAAATAAATATCTCTGGTACCAAGAATTTGGGTATCATTTACACACACACATTAACCAATGAATTCATTCAGAATGTTGTTTTTTTTTCCTGTTGTGCTATTCATCATAAAAATTAAGAGTTTAATATAGATTCATCATAAATAACCAATTATATTTTATTACCTATTTTATTATAATCTCCAAAAAAAAAAAAAAACCAAGATAGTGAATATTTTCATTTTTATACGATATATTTTTATTTTTTAGTATTTTTTTTTATAAATATTTACATAGGACATTTTATTACAAAATTTCGTATGAAAAATTATTAATAATATATTATAAAATAAAAAATGAATAAAATAAAATTTAGTATATTTATTTAATTTTCTTTAACATTGAATATCTTATTATATAGATCTATTATATTTAACACATTAGTTTTTCTAATGTGAAAGTAAGTACACCTACATGTGTCTGGACCTTCCATACAGCTTTCGGTGTACCAAGGGCAACATGCGAAATGACCTCGATTGACATCCTCTTCTCCATCTCCCACACCATATTCCTTATTTTCTTCCAGCATTGAAATAAAAAAATCCACGGCCTCTTTATGTTCATATAACAAAATTTCTTTAAAGTTATTTAAGAAATTTTCAATTGTTATACAAAGTGGGGTCATATTGATTCTTTCTTCGTTTCTTCGTTTCGCTCGATGGTACTTTGGTGAGTAATAGATATTTACGATTTTTATGCATAAGTTGGGTGCATGAAAATTTTCAATAGATTTTTTATATTACACCATATTTCTTTACAACGAATGTTGTTATCTCTTTCACTCCCTCACTTTAACATTTGTGTTTTAATTTCTAAAGAATTGATGTAATAATTTACTCCACCTTTACCTTTTCTTTCTTTTACTTCTACAAGATCCAATATTACGGTTAGATTTTATTTCAATATTGAATTTGACTATCTCTTTTCCTCATATTCATACCTATGATTTTTATCAATTTTATTTAAAGATAAATAGGTGGAAATATTTTTAGAGTATTATAATAAAAAAAGAAGTCAAGCTGTTAAGTTAAAAAAAAAAATGGATTCCACCAAAAATTTAATTAAAAAATTTAATGGTCTTAATAATAAAACGATGATACACATCAAGGATCTCAAAATTTCATCCAAATACCCAATCATAAATGCAAAACGGGTGACAACCAAATATGGTACTTGTCTGCAGATTGAGCTGGACAACAACATCATGTTTTTACCAAACCGATACAATTCACTCACCGATGAGGAGGTTAACGCGTTGTGTACTGGAATATATTGCGTGTACAGAGAGGGAGAGAAAAATTTATTTTTAAATACCTTCGATGAGGTTGTGCAATTTATACCTAATGCACAGTATCCCATCTGGGAATAAATTTTTAAAATATTTAATCAAATAAAAATTATATAATAAACCAAGCAAAATAAAATATACACATAGTTTCAAAGATTTAATTTTTTGTCGTTTAATTTATTTCCATTTCGTTATTTCATACAGAAATTTGAGACATAAATGACCACAGTTAAATGTATTATACTTCTGATATTGATTGTAGTTGTTTTTTATAGTTTTTCCTAAATATTTAACTAATTCTAATGGAGGATGTAAATTTCCAAAGCTGTCGAAATATTCTTTTTGCTGATTGTTTTTGTAATATGCCACCCAGTGTGTTCCAGGTCCTGATGATAAATCTAAATTGATGATACCACATTCTCTTTTCCTCGGTCGTTTTGGTAGTGTATCCAACATAAATACTCCTCTAAAGTGTGAAATATTGGTTGAAAATTTTCTCAAGTCGACATCCGTTAATGGTCTATCAGGTAGCATTTTTAAAAGTTTTTTGGATTTTTATCGTAAACCAATCCATATCCCTTCTTATATGGTTTTAGGTAAAGACCCTTCCCCATTGCTACAGGTTCCATAATTTTATTATGTCTTGTTGCCTCATCAAGTTGATGTTTGGCATTCCTTGCAGCATTTACAGCTTTTGCTATAGCAGCACCTCCACTCGCTAGGCTTCCAATTGCACTCAAGGCAGTAAGAATTGGAATTATAGGTAATACCCCACCAATTTTTGGGACATTAATTATACGTGGTACAATAACTTGAGACTTTTTCCCCTTAAACGATCTGTTAATAGCTTTACGAGCAATCTTAATAGCAGAATTAATATCTTCAGGTTTTTCCTTTTTTATTATTTTTGTTGCATTTTTTATTGATGTAATGAAAAGCTTTCTTCCATTTGAATTATTTCTTTTTGAAGGTTTTACACACGCCTTTTTTTTCATCCCCAAACCAAATTTGGTTTTAGCTTTCATCGTGTTAGTAACTAAATATGCAAACGATTTCTCGGCAAGACTACTGTCTTTTGACCAAACTCTTTCCCAAGCTTTATGTTCAAGAATTTTATCCGCTTGATGTCTTTTCTTTATATCCTTACTTTTGGAATAAGCTATATCGTGATCCTTACAAGCAACATCCAAAGGGTTTATTCCTCTGTCACCTCGATCTAGACGTTTCTTTAGTTTCGTTCCAGGTCCACAATATTGATAGCCAGGAAGATGAATTTCAACAGGCAAGGAGTTTATTATATTATCTACTAAACCTTCTCCAATGAATGTTTTGTTATAATTAACTTCCTGGTTATATAGTATAACCATTTTATTCTATAATAAGTACTAAAATAAAACATTTTTTTTATTACATTCAGTTATAAAAATGCGTTTAGTTAAACAACATAAACAAATTTTTGTTCGCAATATTGATACTTCTTCGAGTGTCAACCCCAAAACAAGACATAGTTCCTTATTACCTAATACTATTCGCGCGCTTATAGTTGGTCCTTCAAACTGTGGAAAGACTAATGTTATGATAAGCTTGTTAGAAAGTCCTAATGGTCTTAAATTTAAAAACATCTACTTATATTCAAAGTCACTATACCAACCAAAGTATGAATACTTGAGGAAGCTAATATACCCAATTAGAGGGATGGGATATTACACGTTTTCAGATAATGAAGTTGTAATATCTCCCAATGAAGCTAAAAGCAACTCAATAATGATTTTTGATGATGTTGCGTGTGAGAAGCAGAATAACATACGCGCATTTTTTTGCATGGGTCGACATAAAAATGTTGATTCTTTTTATTTATGTCAAACTTATACAAGAATTCCTAAGCATTTGATTAGAGACAATGCTAATGTTATTATAATGTTTAAACAAGATGAAACAAACATGAAACATGTTTATAGAGATCATGTTTCGAGTGACATGGATTTTAAGAAGTTTCATGAAATTTGTCAAGAATGTTGGAAGGATAAATTTGGATTTTTGATGATAAGTAAAGATGATGAAATAAATAATGGGCGCTACAGAAAGCTATTTGACTATTTCATAACAATATAAAGTACTTCAATCAGCACATATATTTTAGTGCTAAACCTAGTTTTAAACATACTATAACAACTTTTTTAGTGAAATAACCTATCTCGCTCTATAAATTCGGTTTATTTTTTGTTGTGTTTTATCAACTTATTTATAAAACTACATAGAAGAGCTAAATGAAAATGGATGAAAAAGTTTTAAAGGAATTGATAAGGACAAGAAATGTATTAAAGAAAAAGTTACGCAGTATAAAAATTGATGACGTAGATACACAAGAACAACTTAAAGATACATTTAAACCTATAACAGATCCCCTAAAAACAATTATTAATACTCATATATCTAACTTTAAAAAAATACCGAAAACAGAAAACCATGAATTTCAAACAGAAAATAAAAATATTAGAAGATTACCCTTTAACAAGTCACAATTCAATTTAGAGACAAGTACCCCAAAGAAAGTTATAGAAGAAACATCATTTAAGAAAGGGATATCATTTGATGCTATTCATGATGATAATGGTGATGATGATGATTTTTACTCTCAGTCTGAAACTATAGAGAATTCAAATAATGAAGAGTCTTACAATGACTTATCAATTTTGGAAAATAGAAATGAGTTAGATACTCTCTATGGTCCTCATAAGGGTCTTAATAATGAATGGAAATTCGGTGACAGCAACATCAAAATAAGCAAAGATAAAATTGAAATTGGAAATCAAATATGGGCTCTAACACCAGGTTTGTTCTCCTTAATGTTTCACAAAGCACCAGAAAACTATGACAAATCTGAACTAGAAATCTACAAAAATATACTAATCAACACTAATGCTCACAGGAGAGACTACAAATCTGCTGGTCCAATTAAAGGAACGAGAGCATATAAGTACAAACATACTATTGGAAAATTGTTTAAAGAAAAAAGCGAGAGTAGTTTGGCAATACCATCACCAATTTCAAGAAAGGGTAATTACACGGGAAATGGTTTGATGAACCTAAACTCTCATAAACCAAACTATATATATTGGGATGATCCAAATGAGTTGGTAGATCGACTTAGACTATTACTCGCATCGCAAGGTGCAGGCCACACTAATCATAACAACGAGATTGTATCAATTATTGAAGAATTGTATGAAGCAAATATAATTGAAAAATAGTCTAATAGAATCATGTCCATCGATAAATTCGGACACTACCTCAATGATACAAGCGATAATATTTCAATGAAAAATGTATCTAAAGTGTTGGGGTTTTTTATGGATACAACTAACAACATTGACGTACAAAGCAAGAGGATTAAAAATGTGGCGAATGCTTTGGAAGACAGTGACGCTATCAATAAAATGTTTTTGCAATCTCAAATTACAAAATCTGGAGAAGAAATAGTTATACATTTAAAAGGAGTTATTGATGAAATTCATGAGAAAATTAATGATATAAAATTACTTTTTGATAAACAAATTGAAAAGTTAAGTAAACAAATTTATGAAGTACAAAATCATACATTCATATCAATGAACGAAAGTGAAGAAATAAATAATACCTTGAAGAATTACGAATACGAATCTATATAAAATACTAATGAGAAGAATATAAATTCCTAGGGATATGGTTATATCAGTTGCTTTAAATGTATCAACTGAAAACAATCCAATTCGAAAATAATGACAAGCTTAAAAAGAGACTTAGTAAATGAGCTACATAAACAAGCAAGAAAAAATTTTAGACGTCGAAGAGTTGTGATGAAGGGTATAGATGATCTTTGGCAAGCAGATTTAGTTGAAATGGGGAACTATGCCTTATATAATAAAAATTATAGATATCTGCTAACTGTAATTGATACATTCTCAAAATATGCTTGGGCTGCACCACTTAAAAATAAAACTGCACTAGAGGTGACGCAAGTTATGAGAGGAATCTTCAAATTGGGTCGGATACCGAAAAACTTGCAGACCGATGATGGCAAAGAATTTTTCAATAAACATTTTGCAAATCTTATGAATGAATATAATATTAATCACTACTCAACGTTTAGTAGAATGAAAGCGTCAATAGTAGAACGATTTAATCGAACATTAAAAGGAATGATGTGGAAAGAATTTAGTTTTAATGGTTCATATTATTGGCTTGGTATCTACAAGGATTTAATCGATACATATAATAGAAAAGTACACAGCACTATTAAAATGCCCCCAATTAAAGTCAATTCTACAAATGAATATAAATTACACTACTTCACAAAATTTCAACAAAGTCGTGACCAAATGAATCTGACACTTGATCTGTATGTAAAATTGCTCACTGAATCCGAATATGAAATCAAAATGGTCAAAAGTAGAACAGTTTTCGAGATATTGCGTAATAACCGTTTTTTGCGTTTTCTAAAAAGGTTATGTCACTATAGTGAACGTACCTTCAAAACAGCTTGGCGGATTTTGAAAGTCTTTTTTGCCGTTGAAAGACAATAAAATTATCAAAACAATCACGGAACGCTTGCAAAAATTGATTAAGAATTTAGAGTTTTACAGTTGACCAAAGCTTGAACTTCACGAAAATTTTAATGATTTTTTGAAATTTTGCTGTTTTCAACTTCTTTTTTTTAAACCAAACAATAACTTTTTCTTTAGTTTCATCACTTACGAGATTAATTTATTTCAATACAAATATTACGGGTCCAATAAGAATCAGATCGGTGCAAAAATCACAGAGTTATAGAAGATTAATTGAATTATCCCATTTTTAGATTTTTATAAAATTAAAAAAATGCATGTAGGTATAAATTGCATTATTAATAATAAATATTAAAAATGACTTAGAACTGTTGAATTGCTTTGCCTATTGTAATTATTTTCTGCCTCTCGCACAAGGAACCAACAATAGTCGCCCAGCATCACCTCATCATACACCCCTTGGTACCGACGTTCCATTTCTTGTATTTGTTGGTGAAAACGCTCACCATGTTCGTCACTTTCATCGCCGAGGTTATTTGGGAAGAAATTTAAGTGCGAATGCAGAAGGTGTATTTTTAAAGACATATTAACTCCTTTTTAAATAAGATATAAAAATGAGTGTTAAGTAAAATTCTTCAATGAAAAAACGATTTAAAAACCGTACCAATTTTCTCATAGTTTTTTAGCAAATCACGAATGATGTCTTCATAGTTTGGATCCCTGAAATTGCCCAAAAAGCCTGATACAGCCAAACCAAATGATCTCCATGCCTTTAACTCATCTTCAGACAAAATCGAATCAAATTTTGAATTTT